>SATY01000990.1:0-14103 GCA_004335155.1 Ascochyta viciae
ATTTTTTTAGTTGAGTTACTCAAAATTTCGAATTACTAGTAAGAAGGTGTAGTACTTCTGATTCAAATTTGAATCGGTACGAGATATGAAGCCAGGCTTGGCGCAAGCGATTTGGACTATCAGTTACTCTACTAGGTTAGGTGTAATAAAAACCGTTAAAAGTCGGCCAAAACATCGGATCGCGCACTTCAAATCGAACTGGGAAACCCCCCTAATGAGCAAGCAACCGGCGGTCGAAGCACGATCTCCCTCCTTCCCAGGGCTGTGACGCATCCGGTGGTTATTGAAGCATGATCAACAAAAGGTGCAGTGGACTACTGCAGACCTCAAGATCGTCACGTATCAGGCGCCTCTAGCGGAATTGGTCAGTGAGTACTTGATGCGTCGGTAATATGCTAATGCGTTCAGCTGGGTGATGTGGGGTCGGCGCTGGCTGGAAGACCCAGATCATTGTCACCCTTGGAAATCGACTTCAACAAGTCAGTCGCAAACGGATTCCCAGTTTCAATCCAATTCTTTTCCTTCCGATGCTCGATAGGGAACATTGATGACACCGTAGAGAAAGTATTTGCCATGGTCTTGTCAGAATAATCGTTCATTAATGAATGAGCGACTCCACCGCTCCACATCAACATTTCCCCGGGAGGGTTGGAACAATGACATTGTTCAGGAGCCGTGCAAGTGAGAGAAGATTTGTTCCTTGGTGTAATTTCAATACGTCGAATCTGGAGGATGTATCATGTTGGGCGCGTCAGGCAGAGCAACGACTGGCTGGCAGCGGAAAAGAACCAAACTCAAGCTTTGTGTGCCTGCCAATAGAAGCGGTACATGTGAGCATCGATAGGTGGAGTATTCAAAGGTTTGGTCCAGAAAGGCGGAACCTCCTCCGGGATGAGCCTTGCCGCGCGCGCCGCGTAGCCTAGCCTCCCGCTTGCTGGTGAGCTAGTAGCATGACGCAAGTCGAATCCTCGCATCGACGGGACATTCTGCGTGTGGAGGTCACGCTATGGAGTGAGTATGAAACGCAATACTACGGCCATTCGAAATAATGGGTGAGGGTTGAAAGAGTATCTCAGCTTTTGGGATCCAAAATCGCATGGCAATCGCCATTGAATCGACTTGGGCACCGGGCCAGCTTGAGATGGGGTTGGCGGGCCGGCAAGCGTGCTTTTGGAGACGAGATCTCGCCCAGGATTGGAGTGCGATCGCTTCCCGCCATCATGCCGGATGATGTGGCCTCAGGCCGTGGGTATGCAAGCAGAATACGTACTTCCTAATGGGGACCTGTCCTGCAGCGAATTGCTCTCAAAAGGTCGCCGCGTACGATCACTTCGCTTAGATTGGACTCATACGGAGAACCATCCCCAGTTTTCCAATGCATGAGGTTGCACAAAGTTGTGGAGTAGCTGAATCGGGAGATCGCCGAGCGAACGTGATGACGTCGGTGTTCCCCAAGTCCCGGGATACAAGTTGGGTGAGTGAGTTAATCAGCCCAGGCTGCTCAAACTGTGCACGCAGACGCTTGAAAATGATCGTGATGTTGTGTAGGGATTGTAATTCGAAGGGTGCAGTCATAATGATCGTCACCAGGGCTCGTATTTGAGCCCCAAGTTCTCGGCGCCTTCCTCCCGGCTGTATAACCGAGCTAACTTTAAGTGAACTTCCCCACCGGTGACTGAACACCTCATCAACAAACCTCTGATGTACCTCTACAGAACCACTCTAGCAAGCCAAATGCCGGTGTATATTCAGACACAAGTGTTGTTGAGTACACTCTAACCCCTCGTAAGCCCATTTCAGCTAATCGGTGGACTACCGCTTTGCGCCTTCAACCACGCCGAACTGAGCCGCTCTAGCGGATTCAGCCATTAAGAGACATTAGGAGTTGCTCTTCTTAGGCCACAAGTGCATCCAATGAGCACGTTGCAAGTGCTTCTAGTTCGACATCTGCGGGAATATCCCTACTCTGTCTGCCACCGCTTTCGTAACACACCACTGATGGCTTACTGCGTCTTATAACTAGCGTGTTAGGTGCAATGGCATCGAGCAACCCAGCCATCTCCCCATTTGATCTCTTCGGCTATCGGGTATTAGTGCATGATTGGTCGCCACTACTACAGCTCTGGTCGGTGAATGGATTGCACGTACCTCACTCTGGCTTACCCACCATCCTCCTGGTCCGTAACGATCCATTCGAGTTCTTGGCTGAGAGCCTTCTGCACGTCCTTGGTTACCAGCTGGCCAGAAAGGGCGCATAATGGTGGCATGTTTTGAGCAATTGCAAAACTGCATCATGAGAGTCGTCATACAGCGCAAATGTAGGGTTGAACGCTGCCTACGGCCCTCGGTCCATTCAAGTTTCTTGCCAAGGGTGTGGTATCTTACATGTCATGAAGGTTCAATTCAAGTCTCCTCTCAAGTTCTTGTCCATAGAGCGCGCTATGGTGCTCCAAGCAGGTCGAGGATTACGCAAGATGTCTTCCCCGCTTTCGGATGTTCCTTTGTGGAAGGCTCGAGGTCTGGCAAGTATACTACGTTGACGAAAGGGACCCATAATTCGGACAGCCAGGTGAGGCCCACATGTACGGCACGCAACGCCCGCTCGCGAGCTCCGACGATGCAAACTAAAGCGGGTGCTCTCTTTGTGCTTGATCGGCCAGCCGCTCACAGCACTAGAGCGAAGCTCCCCCAGAAGCTCATCCCTGCCTACCTGGAGCTCTCTGATGCTATCTCGATTCTCAAGAGCTCATCCCTGTTCAGTAGTGATAGCTCTTGCATACTCCAGTCGCTGATGTCATGGGCGATCAGAAATTGTGATGGTATAGTGATGATCAATACTTGGGGCCATAACGCCCCGATTTTGATGCTTATGCCACAGTGTCAATCAATTCCAGTTCTTTGAGAGGACAGGATTTAGCCAGAGCACCCGCAGCTCAAATAGCTCAACTTTTCAACAAACTTCCACATGCTTGGACTCCGGTACTTCAGTTCGTTATCCTTGCCAGAAACTACGATTCTCTTTGCTAACTTCATCTCCAGAGAAGCACAAAGAAAGAAAATCCCTAGAATCAAAAGAATTGCCTGAAAACAGCCCCCGCTCTTCATCGACTGCATCTACAGATCATCCAATTCCTGTTGCTCCTCTACCTACAACGAACTCCCCTGTTCGCACAAAGAGCTCAAAGTCCAAACGCTCAAGTTTTGCCTCACGCTTCAGACGGTCTTCTTCCATAGAGACTGCTACGACTCCATCCGATAACGCACGTTCAGATTCTCGACCAGTTCCTGAAGCTCAGTTGCAACCTATTACAGCTATTCGTAAAAGCTTGAGCGCAGACAGTATCCAGGCTGCTCTCACCTCATCTTCAAATACCGACACCGGAGACACGCCAATCAGAAGCTCCGAATTTGCGCCCACTCAATCAAATCCTAAAGAATCAGCTAGTCCTGAAGCTGCTATCTCTACGCAGGCTTCAGCATCCTTTGAAGCAGCCTTTGATAAGACCGCGGCATCCCAACTCCCTGTGTCCGATCCGACCACGGTTACGCAAGCGGATTCTAGTCCGCATCGATTCTCAATCGCGACGAATCTAACAAGTCAAGTCTCAGTTGTCTCTAATACATCTTCACGATCTACTAAGCAACCGGTTGAATCCTTCATAATGATGTCACCGAGGATGTCGTCAACAAATGGATTTGGTGGAAATAATGGCACAAGCGGTGTGCTCAGTCCACTCATGTCTCCGAAAGGTGCCTTCCGTTCCAAGGACCGCCTTGGGTCTTTTACTTCTTCGCGCGCCACAAGTGGAAACTTTGGCATGAAGTCATTCGGTAAGCGCGGCGCTTCGGGCGGTAGCTACAAGATTGGCCTCGTCCAAGAGTCAGCTATGTCTCTCAGAAAGAAAAGTATGGCCGATCTGGGTGCTGGCGTACACCAGAGTATCTCAGATGTGTCATATGTAGATTTCCTTGAGTGGATCAGGTCTGAGCGCCTTACTACCCTTCCCCACAAGGGAAGCCGTTGGGACAAAGTCCTTATTCGAGCTCTTTATTTTGCCGAACAATTGCACAACTTCGATCAGGCGATTCAGAGTTTCGCTCTCGATAGTCAAGCTGCAGCTACAGTCGGCTATGGTCACGCCCGTTTGCTTCTTGAGGTAAGTTAACTGTTATGCTACAACCTGATCTGTTGCTGATCATAGATAGCTTGGCCACGAAAATTCGTCTGCTTTGGACAAGGTATTCTCGGTTCTCTACAAGTTTTCACTGTCATTTTCGTCGGTTCTGCGTCGTTCAGAGCTTCTTGCAGCCACCGCTGAAATCCGTGAACAATTGTGTCTTCTCTACACAGATCTCATTTCATTGGTCGTTGATGTATCGATCAGATTTTACAAAACTGTCAACGGTTAGTTCGTCACACTGCTCAGTCATGCACATACTAATGATAATGACAGGTATGTCATCGGGTTCCGCAAGCCTTGACATCTTTGAACTCTTTGGTGAGACCATCGAAGGGTTCCGCACGCGCCAGGATTCAGTCATCGAATTGATCTGGGAATCTCAGATTGAGAATGAGGATTTCGAGGATGGCGAAGCGCTTGATGTGAAAGTCCTGAGTAGGTGGCTATCTCCACAAGATCGCGTCCTTGCGACCTTGAATCGTGATCACTCCTTCTTTGTGGATCAACAGGTCGAGATGACTTGCATATGGTTCCAGAAACATCTCACTAGGTTCCTGCAAAGCGAAAAGAGCTTTTTGTTGGTGACTGGTCAGCCTGGATCCGGTAAGACTACTTTGGCAGGATCGATAGTTGAGCGCCTCCAGCGACCTGTCAACCGCAAGCAAGTGGACACACTTTTCTGCTCTTTGTCTCCAGACGTCCCCACCACCGCTACATCACTTGCGGTAGTTAAGTCTTTGCTTTCGCAACTACTCAATCTGCGAGTCGGTAACATGGGCATGTACTATGCCCTGTTTCGAGCATATCAACACTGCAGATCCTCCGGTGATCTGAAGACATACGAGGAACACCTTTGGCAGGCGCTTGAAGATACTCTTAAGCAGCCGCTGGAAGGTGGCAACGATCTTGTCATGGTTGTTGATGGCCTCGATGAGATTGAGTCCTCTCAGTCAGCCTCAATTCAAGCGGCTGGCGGCATCGGCTCCGGTGCACTGCTGGACAAACTTGTCAGTATCACCAACCAAGGCCAGAGGGTGCGTCTGATCACGTTGTCTTCTATGGCGAAAATGCCTTCTCAGGCCAACGGCATGCTTCACGAAGTTTCCCGCGAGGACATTCGTGATGACGTCCACGCGGTCGCCCTGCGCGCACTGGTCCACAATCGTAACTTCCATGGCAAGCCCGGAAACGAGCAAGAAACTACTCTTGACCGTATCATTCAAGCTGCTAATGGATCGTTCCTGTGGACTATTCTGGCTTGCGAGCTTCTCAATGTGCAGAAGTCGATTGACGCAATCGCGTCAACTATTCAGAGCCTTGAAATATCCAAACCATCTGTGCAAAATCTCGTCCACAAACTGTTCACTTCCTTCGAGCCCACCAGCAACGCAAAGACCTTGCTGTCTTGGGTCCTTGCTGCTGAGCGGCCCCTAACTACCGACGAAATCCATATTCTCTTTACTGTCGACATCAAGAGTGGCACTCTCACAGACAAGGG
This sequence comes from Ascochyta viciae, assembly GCA_004335155.1. Classification (NCBI taxonomy): domain Eukaryota; kingdom Fungi; phylum Ascomycota; class Dothideomycetes; order Pleosporales; family Didymellaceae; genus Ascochyta; species Ascochyta viciae. Next base: position 5,680 of record SATY01000990.1, read on the forward strand.
TGTCGATGTTCACGAGACACTTCAAGCTCTCAAGCCATTTCTATCCTTGAACGAGCATATTGTTCGTTTCAGACATCCGATTGTTCACTCTGCCTTTCACAATCTTGCGCATAAGAGCCAGATCTCAATCCCTCTCAAGGACAGCGAGACAGACCTCTTGTTACGAGTGCTCACGTATGCAAAGTTCACTCTTCGCGACGCAGGCGAGCCTACAATCGACAATGACGATCCTACCATCGCTGATCGTTTATTCCGCCAACACCGCTTCCTTGAGTATACTGTCAGATATTGGGTTCTCCACCTCCAGCAGTCTGCCCTTCTGCCCAAGAATCCAGCTGACTTTAAGCCTAATGGAGATCTGCAAAAGGTGTTACCAAACACTACCACTTTGCCAATTCTGGAGCAAATCGTTTGGGGCACGCAACTCCCTCTCCCCGAAGTGATTGACCTACATCTCCTTGTTGGCAACGTGCGACGATCAATTTACACCGAAAACCACCCTACTGTTCTTCAGACGTACCTTGCAGTAGCCACCTCCTACCTACTTCTCTCTGACACCACGCATGCTTCGTCATACTTCTTCCGATGCACAAAGATCAGCCGCTCCGTTCTTAGCGACATCCATCCCTTGACACTTGAATGTGCGAACCATTTCTTGAAGATTTCAGAATCTATGGTCACAACTACTCGTACGGAGATCATGACTAATCGCGAGGAGATCTTGATCGTCCTGATCGACGCTTACGAGCGACAGTATGGCAGTACTTCGGAGCTTGTCATTCAAACACGCAAGCTCCTGGTCGAGTTGTACGCTTCGCTCAAGGAGGAAGATAAGGCTATGGAAATCTTCCGCCTGATTCAGGAAGCCACAATCCAGCACTACGGGCGCAACAGTCACCAAGCACAAGACATTGAAGGCCACCTCAATGTTGTCCTGGGTAAAGGCAGAGGCGAACGCCGTATTGACAGCTACAAAGAATCCTTTTTCGACGATCAAGACGACGAGGATCAGGTTCAGGTCTTTGACTTTAACTCTATCATCGCATACCTACGCAGGGCCGAGTCCTACGCATCTCGTAAGGAATTCGCGCTTGCTGAGCGAACCTACGTCGAGCTTTGGCAGCAAGTATCCTCTCAATGTCGCGCTACGCAGTCAATTGAATGGCATGAGAAGAACATTGAAATTGCGACGGCATATTCGCAGTTTTTGAAGGCTCAGAAGCGCACTACGGAAGCGTCCGCTATACTGACGGTTGTATGGGAGCAATACCAACATCATCAGTTGTCATACTCTGAAAGTATTGTGGCTCGTCTCACCACCGTGGCGAAGGAAATGAAGTCACTCGGATCCCACACCATGGCTTTGTCCATCTTCAAACACGCTAGCTCATTCTACAAGAACATCCGCCAAGAGGACTCCAGCGCTTCGCGTGAGATCAGCCAGCAAGTGTCGGACACTTCCGCAGAACTTGTTCGACAGAGCTTGGCGGCTTCAAGTTCGTCGAGTGAGACAACGACCACAGTGTCGGAATCAGTCTACAAGGACGTCTTCTTCTCCGTCATTCAGTCTTCCAAGACTATTGATTCCAGCATAATCGCTCTTGCAAAGAGGCTATCAGCCAAATACGTGGAAGAGCGAAACTTCTCCCAGGCTATCAGCGTCATCCAGGCTACGCTGCAGCGGACATGGTCGTCGTTCCTCTCCAACTCTATCCATCATGTGACACTCACATCTACCTTCACTCAGGAGTCCATCGAGCTTGTCGAACGCCTCGCTGAGTGCTATTTGCAATTAAAGCAGATGGAGAGAGTTGAGGATACCTACAGCCGTTTCTTCCGTGCTGCACTGGTCACCAAGGAAGTCGACAAGGCAATCTTCGAAAAATCGCGAACACTGTTGATCGGCTTCTACGACAAGTACGGCTACCAAGACAACGCAATAAATGTTTTCCAGGACATCCTTGTTACGTACCGCACAAGATTTGGTCCAACTCACGAGCTCACAATCCAGACACTCTACACCTTGGCTCGTCGATGCCAGCAGCATCCAAGAAATCATCCTTATTGGATTGAGTACTATCTGCAAATCATTTCGAGCCTCAACAAGGATTCTGACGTTTGCCACAAGGATGCTCTGGATGCTATTGTTGTGGTGACTACTACTTACTGGCAAGATCGCCGTTATGCTGAAGCAGCAACTATCCACCGCACCCTTTGGAACACTTTCGTTCGCCAGACAAAGCAGCACAAGATCTTCAGCGAGGAGAAGTTTGTGCAAACTCTTTACGAGCGGTACTCACAGTGCCTAGAAGAGACTAAGGTCAGCTTCGAATCATTGTACCAGATCACCAAGGAGTACCGCGAGACAGCCATTGCTACGTTCGGTGCTCAATCCACAGTTGCGATGGAAGCAACCCTGGCATTGGCGCAGGTGTCACAGCGTAGCGAGGAGCATATCTCTCAAGCAATCTCACTTTACGAAGAGGCTTCAAAGTCGATCAAGACGACCACGTCGACTACCAGGTCGAGCGAGTTGAAGCAGGCTTTGTCATCACTTTATGTTCGTCAGATGAAATCTCAATCATCTTCCAACTACAAGGCCGAGCACGTTGAACGCGCCCTCAGCATGACGCAAGAGCAGCTGAACGACTCTACTAGCAAATACGGCTACTCGCACGAATCATCGCTCACCCATCTCAGGGAGCTTGCCACCTTATATCAGCGCCAGCAGAAGACAGATCTGGCGGTCAAGACTCTCACCAACGCTGTGTCTCAAATCGTCTTGAAAGAGACTTCTTCGCAGAAGCAAATCGAATCTGCAGCTTCTATTGCAGCCAGTTTTCATGCTTGCCAGCAGACCACCGTTGCTCACAGCTTGGTACAAGAGCTGCATCGCCAGATCTGTGCAAAGGATACACGCTACGCTTCCAAGTGGTCTTTCGATCTCACCAAAACTAGCCGTGCCTCTTTGGCATTCCTCGCCTCCCTCCAGTACAATGTTCGCAAAGATCTCAACGTTACCTTCGCTGAAATCATGGCCAGCCTCACCATGGAGTACATCTACTTCGAGCAGTTTAGACAGACTCTGCTGGACAATGAGTCACTGACCAAAATTCTACTCACGGCAGCTCCTCTCCGCTACTTCTTACGCCAGAACGGTCAAGATGAGATGATCACGGTTGTCGAGGACCAGGCAGTTGGTCTTTTCGAGAAACGCGACGCTCAGGATCTTCACACGCTCAGCAAGGAGACGCCTCGCATCTTCATTGTTGGTATTCTGGACCACCTAGGTTCTGGCAAGAACAAGGACTTCAACCGATCGGTCATCCTCGCTAGCAATGACAGCACCGCAAGGCTAACCAAGGCGAAGAAGTTTCCTGAGGCCTACGACATCGCCAACCTTGGCTTCCTGTACGCCAGCAAGCACGATGGCTACAACGGACCACGATCCATTGGTATGGGCTTCAAGCTTGCATCGCTGCTCGTTGGTCGTGATAGCGAGAAAGCTACTGATGCCGGTCTGCGGAAGAAGATGCTCGACTTGTCAAACAAGATTGTCAGAAAGATTCTCGACATTTGCAAGAGTCTGAACATCAACTTCGCACAGATTCAACTCTTCGAGCTCAGTCACCTGTCTGTGCTTCTAGGAGAACAGAACGACTACGCCACACTGGAGGTAAGATACCTGTTGCTATCATGCTTTCCCGCGAACATCGTACTGACAATACAAACAGTGGCTGCTTACCACCTTGTGGAACACAAGAGATGCCCAGCGTTCCTGGCCCGCAGAAGTCCTCCTCAACCTCGGCCGTCGCCTCATCTGCGCTCGCTACCTCGCCGGTTCGCCCATCAAGGCCATCCGCCTCGCCGAAGACATTGCCTACAACATGCGCCGGGCTCATGGCCCCCGCGCACCTGTCACGATCGAGACATACGAGCTACTTGCACAGCTATACACAAGCATGGGACAAACATACCAGGCAAAGGCTTCTTCCGAGAAGACAGGCCCGCTAGCGCAGGAGTACTTCAAGAAAGCTATTGGTGTTCATGAGGACATTCTTCGTCTCGTTGTGCACGACCATGGCTCTGGCGATGACTCAGACGATGAGTTGGACACCACTGCCTACTTGCTCGCCAAGGAGGGTGTCAATGTCCAGAAGCAGGAGGGCCAGCCGACTGCTGCGCTTGATGCAGACAACATAGACAAATCTGCTATTGCACTTCGCCATTTGCAGCTCCTCAAGCTCTCATACCAGCGACTCGGCGGCTGGCCGAAGGCGTACGACGAATACGAGCGCCTGAACGCTCAGATCTTCCGCACTTTTGTTTCCGAGCCAAAATGGAAGGGCGTGCAGGGCACTGAAAAGTGGACTGCGAAGGATTATGGTAACGGAAAGGCTGAGTCACAAGATGGCTCATTCAAGGGCATTGAGGATTGGGCCCTTGGAAGCGACCACATGATCATTCAGGCCCAGAGCAGGCCCCAGCAGAACGGATCGAACGGTATGGTTAGCAAGCTACGTACCGGGCCTGAGCAGGCTGTCGCGTATGCTTAGATCATGATGCACGTCGATTGATTGATTGATTGATTTTGATTAACGTCACTTTACGGCTGGGGTGATGCCCGTGCCTTGACCTCCCAGGGGGTACTATGGACGTGCTAAGCTATAGACTTATAGTGTTGCAGCACCACCATAGAGAGCTGTTCATGGATAGAGTGTGTAGAAGTAGCCACAGGGTTATGCAATGTTCCTCTGCTAGTTAAGGAAACTCTACGCCTAATTTAGTGTTTTTAGTGTTTTTCTAGTATAAGTAGAGGGCTGCTAAGCCCTCTATTGTTTACAAATTAATGCTAAGGAAAAGTAGAGAAAGAAAGGAGAGTAAGGGTGTCTGCGTAAGTTACCTTGTGCAGATTTTTAAGTAAAATAAGGTTACTTCTAGGTGCTCTGCAAACTCCTCTAGGGAGCATAAGAGCTTCTCTAGGAGTTTCTATCTATCCCTCCTTATTGTAGGTAGGCTGGTTAGCTCTCTTATAGGCTACTTGTTAAAGGTCGCCTATGCCTTTGCGCAGTGTACAATATAGTCTAGTGTCTTAGGCTAGCTACAGGAGTACTCTAATTGTGTGTCTTTGTGTTTAAACTTCTTATAGTACTATTTAAAGTCCCTATGCGCTGTGTGTATAGCAAGTAGGCAGGCTAGTGTTAGCTATAAGAGGCTAAGGGTAGTTAGTGCCTAGACAGAGCTGTATAGCAGCTCCTATTCAGCGTAGCAGCAGGACAGCTTAGATTAGGCTTTGTCCTACTACTGCGTCTCTACTTGCTGTAGTAAGGTTTAGGCAAGGCTTTGTATACTAGAGACAGTTAGGTAGGTAGTTATACTAGTAAGTAAGCTAGGCTCCTTTGCTTCTTTATCTGCTAGTGTGTCTGCTGCTTTGTTCCTAGCAATTCCTATGTGTCCTAGCGTCTAGCGTATTCTTATGTTGTAAGCATCTATAACTTTATAGCATCTTAAGAAGGCCTATTAAGATAATAGAGGTGCATTACCTCTTAGGCACTAGATTACAAAAGTGCTGTCTATGCACATCTAGATTTGTTATGTCTAGAGTAATTGCATGTTTATAACTTGCTGTAGGCCCTTCTATGCCCTAACAGCCTTAGCGTTAAAGACGTAGGATAGTAGGTTTAGAGAGCTCCTCCTATCTACAACTCTAGTTTAGCCTTAGTAGATAACGTATCTATACGCTACGCGTTTATTACTGTTAACTACCTATTCTGTGCTATCTAAGAAGACTGTTACTATAGTAGATAAGAGGTTCTCCTACTACTCTATAAAGGTTGCAGCTACAGCCTCTTTTAGTTGTCCTTCTATTAGGTCTGTGCAGCTGCCTAGTGTATAGTGTAGTGCTGTGAGGATAGGTTAAGGGACTACTAGAAATAGGGAAGCAAGGCGTTAGACCTTAGATCTAGGCTGTAGTAGTTGTCTAACTCCCTTGCCCCTTGTAATCCTCTAAATCTTAGTTCTATTAGTAAGCGGGTAGTCTAAGTCTATAGTTTAAAGATAGACAGTAAAGCAGAAGCGTGTCTGTTCTAAGGCTATAGAAGCAGACAGCAATTCTGCTTCCTTAAGTAAGACTGTGTTTGGAGTTATTCTCTACGTAGGCAGGATTGCTTGTGTAGCCTGTGTAAGAGTCCTCTCTATAGCTTGCATGTGCTATCTAACCTAAGCGCTTACTTTGTAGGCTAAGCGACAGCCTACGCTAGTGTTCTTTAGTCTTCCTTTATACTACGCTTCTGCTCTATAGAGTAGCAAAGGTAGGATGCACATATAGATAGTCTTGTAAAGTAATTAGGTAGGAGGTCTATGTGTAGTATTAGCTAGCCTGCAGATGTAATAGGTGATTTTTCTAGTAACTACAACCCTCTTAGCAACATGCCGCCTAAAGGTTAGTTGCTAGTTAAACTAAACCCCTAGCTACTATAGGCTAGGCTAGCTTCTATCTCCCTTTAGGGGGATAGGTATAATTATAAGGTCTTCGCTAACTACGCACACTAGTGAGAGGCCTTCCTACTATTATGTAAGGTGTATTATCTCCTGTTTCTCTAGAGCAAAAGCTACTTTGTTCTATTATTCCTATTCTAGGATGTAGGCTACGTCTTCTACTAGCTACGTAACGTTCTTCTCTAGCGTGTAAGATGCCTTGTGCAGGTATACATTATCTACATACCTATACCTAAGCTTTAGGTCTTAATTTAGTAGCTTAGCTAGGTAGAGGGTGTAAAGCACTAGTAATAGTAGGGATCCCTATAGGGTTCTGCATAGGATAGTTTAGCTTAGGGTAATCTTCTTGCCTATTCTTACCTGCGCCTTTTAGTCTGTAAGGAAGTCCTGTATAAGTCACAGCAGTGCTAGTAGCTAGCCTTGCTTAGTTATCTTCTATAGTAGGCAGTTTTTAAGCAGCGTATTAAAGGCCCCTTGTATATCTATAGTTACTATAGTAATGTGTTGCTCTGTAGCCTACGCGTGTTCTACATTATAAGTAAACAATGTTACTAGGTCTATAGCTAACCTTTTAGGCAGGGCCTCTCTATGTTAGGGGCTAAGCACTTTGTGTGTTATTACTGTATAGGCAATCTAGCGTGCTACTATGTATTTAAGTCCCTTTCTAAGGTAGGAGAGTAGAGTAATTAGTCTCTAGGATTATAGTAATGTTTTATCTCTCTTTCCTACTTTTAGTATTATTGCTACCTTAGCCAGCTTCTAGGTGTCTAGGAAATAGCTAAGTTTAAGATACTATTAGTACAGCCCTCTTACTAAGCCTTTAATACTAGCCTAGCAGGCTTTAAGGAGGCAGACTATAATTTTATCTGTCCCTAGGGACGTACTAGACACGCCTATAGCTAATTTCTCTGCTTCCTCTATAGACACTGTAACGGGCTAGGCCCAGGTGCTGGCTCCTCAGCGTACACCGCCTTAGCAGTACTCCAGCTCGCACTCTTAGCATAGACCAGAGCCCCGCCACAGAGCCAAAGTGTCTAAAACAGGGTTATAAAAACTCTGCAACCTCTGCCCTAGAGGTTGTTCTCTATCAAATCCATCTTGTATTTTACTAGCAAATTCCCTCAGAGGTTAGCTCCTTACAATTAGATTTAATTACTAAATAAGGATTAATAAGCAAAACGTACAACAACGCTGCTAGGCGTCTAAGGGAGTACAGCATTAAGCTGTGCACTAGTAACAATAATTAATTAAACATTAGGACTAAACTCTAGAACCTCGCTACTACGTTAGTACCTAAAGAATAGCGAGAGGAGCTTCTAGCTTATGTACTAGAACGCCTAACTACCTACCTATTATAGGCAACCCTACCTAAGGCCGCAGTAGCTATCACTAACAACAAGGCCTACCCTACAATAGACTCCAACTAGGACCCATAACAGGAGGACATAGGCGAAACTATACAAAGGCTAGTTAAAGCTTAGGTCTAAGCCTATGTTGCGTCTATAGGATTGCTAAACTATAGTATAACACCCTCTACCTCTATACAAACAGTTAACAACAGACTAAGTAAGACTATAAAGTTACTTAATATAGGCAAGTTTAGTAGCAACTAACAAGCGTATTAGATGTTTAAGTCTTAGATAAAGGACAAGCTAAGGTCTATAGGGGACTAGGAGGCTGTCCTAGGAGTTGCCTATATATTTAACAGGTTAGAAGGACAGGCTGTATAGGTTAGGCTATTGTAGAAGGACTATAACCTAATAGGTACAACTGCCTAGTTCTAGGACTTCTTAGACAAGCAGTACAAAGACTTACTGTTTAAAAAATACTCTTGTTAGAAACTCTAAACTATTACTATAAAGAAGAGCAACTAGAGTGTTAAGTCTTTTAATGTAGAGTTTATCTAGCTAGCCTACAACGCTGCTA
>SATY01000991.1:0-14094 GCA_004335155.1 Ascochyta viciae
TTTGGATTTCTAAGCATCTATTTGTAATAGCTATTCTAGAATCTTCTGATTTGTAATAGAGAGAAGCGAAAGTAGAGTATAAATACTACTTGCTTTCCCTCTATCTTCGTTCTGTACCTAGCATTTAATATAATAACTTGTCTATTATATTATCTTATTATTACTATATTTACTCCTCTTGCCTCTTTAGGCTATACACTTCCTATTTTGGAATTACCTAGTCTAGTTAGTCTAGGTCTTCTAGATTAGGGAAGAAAGTAGTCTGTCCTCCTTCCCCCCGCTACTTTCTTTACAGACTATTTAGTGTAATAATTAACAAACTATCTAACTAGTAGTTAGAAAAACAAGAGAATTACAACTAAACTCCAACACGTAGATATCTAAAACATATAGCTAAAACAGGAGTATTTAAACAGATCTTTTAAGATCAGCTATCTTGAAACCTCTTGAATGCTAGCTAACAGATTAACTAAGGCACTAAGCAAACAAGAGTTTAATCACTTTAAGAAACTCTTAAATCTTAAAGATACAAAGAGATTGATTAATAAACTAGAATAGAAGGCTGAATTGTAGGTACAAGTATAGCTAATTTTAAACAGAACCTAGAACCATTATTATCTTATAATTAAGCCAATCTAAACCTCTTAAAACAGACTATATCTCTTAGCATACCTATCAGCTTTAAAGCTAATCAACTAGAGCCAAGATAACCTTAAAATAATAGATAATCCTAGCTTAAATCTCTTCTCTAGTTAGAGGGTAGGATTAGGATCTAAACAAACCTTAACTATAATTATCTAACATCCTAGAAGAAGGGTATCTAGACTAGCTATATCCACCTAATCTCTCTTTGTAACCGCAAGCACAATTAGTTCAGCAATACAAATAATTGCCCTAATTATTAGCCTAGCAGCTTAACTCCTTATACCTTCCCTATTAATCACTTATATAAGGCGCATCCTAGCAGCGAGGGCGTAGTGATCTATAGCTATATTTGTTGGATCTACTAACTAATCTGTTAGATTAAACTGTTTGCTGCTAATATCTATAAGGATGTTGTTAATAATTAGTCTTAAACTGCTGTTGAGAAGCCTAGGGATGCTGGTGCCTAACTTAGGTAAGCTAGGATTGTTAAGCATCTGTGGCTTAATAACCAGGAGCGTTTGTAGTAGAAGCTAGAGCACTAGCATGTTAAACTAGCTGCTTATCAACGCCTTGCTAATGTTAATTAGCAACCAGTTAAGTTGCTACAGGAATTAGAGCTAGAGCAGGAGTAGGATGTGTTAGAGCAGGTAGATTAACTACTAGTAATAGACTAACGTATAGTCCTTCACAATCTAATCTAGTCTTATAGCAGGTCTTAGCAATTATAGAAACTTAATCTCTAATACGCTTTCTAAGCTGCGCAGCCTTATTAATCTATTTAAGTTAACACTTACTCTAGAAGATTAAGCTATAAGATAGATTACATACCTAATTACTACTAGAAAGAACATAGTAATTGTACTAGAGCTCAACTATCCTAGCGTCTCTATAAAAGTTAGATTAACTCTAATTAAACAAGATCTAAAAATAATCTTATATCTTAGCGCAGGTATAAGTGTTACACTTAACACATCTCTTAGATCTAGTCCCTTAATTATAACAAACACCGCTATTACTGTAAAGCCTCCTTAAGATTCACTAAGCACATAGGATTGCTTATAGAACAGCTACTATAGAGCTATCTAATCTAGAAGCATTCTTTGCCGTTTTAGCAGATCTAGCTTTAGGCGTGGTTTTAGGCTTAGTAATCTTCTTAGACAGCGTATTCTTAGCTAGGTTAGAATCTTTCTATGCAGCTTAAGCCTTCTTATCTACAACAGGTGATATAGTAGGATAATAGCTAGAACAGTGTACAGGTTCTGCTAGAAAGATTAGTCTTATAACTAAAAATCTAGATTAAGTACTTATAAGTCTTAGGAAAAACCCTCACTTTTCCCTTCTTCTAGATATGACTAGGACCGGCCTTGTAAGCAATAACGTTAAAGTCAACGTTCTAATTTACAGATTCCTTAAGGTTTCGCTTGTAAGGATTTACTAGGTTATAGGCTATCAGGTTTATAGGCATAAAGCTTAATCTAAAACCTACCTAATTACAGTTCTAAAGCCTAGAAAAGCAACAAATTAGTTAGAAAATAATTAATATAACAAAGAAAAACTAACCTAGGATTGCAAGACTTATTAATCTTGTTTTAGTTACCTCCTAAAGGACCATTTGGGTTAAGGAATAAAGGAATTGTTGGACTCATTATCTAAGCCAGCAACTAGAGAAGTTAGCCTGCTCCTAGTAGGTAAATTGCTGCGCTGATTGCTAGGGACAGCGAGTAAGCTTCCTAATCTAATTATTGCAAAACGACTGCAACACAAAAGAAAGATTAGATTAACAAAACTAAGAAGCGCTAACGCAAGCAATAAATTAGAGTAGAGTTTAAGAGAGAAAGAGAAAGAAAGCGTAGATAGGTAATAATTTAGATTGCTCTATACCTGTAATAGGAAATACTAATGTTATCCTTTACAAACTACAACAACACCATCTTAGCAATCACATTAATAGCTAATATAGTTATACTTCTTAATTAAAGTATACCTAGGGGGTGTGTTGCAGTAAATACCACTTAGATTAGTAATTATCTAATTAGGATTACTGATTTTGTTATCCAAATCTAGATGCGCTAAGTCACTAGTGTTAGATTGAGGATATATAAACAATCAGGTTAAACTAATAGATTAGTAGAAGAATTTAATCTCTCTTTCTTAATTATTAATTGTTTATCTCTTAAGTCTCTCAACTTCCACAAAATGCAACTAAAAAGTGTTAGTAAAAACGTTAATCTAGGATTAGTGTTTAACAATGTCTGCTTGATCTGCCTACAAGCAAAGGAAATGCAAGATATATTAAGCTATCTAGAGCTATCTACAAGTTTGCTTCCTGCGGATTTCCTAATAGAGAAAGCCAGGCACAAGCAAATCCCTTGGATTATAGCGCTGTTCAGAACTAGCACAACATTGTATGACATCTTACTCAGAAACAAGTCATTAAGTAAATCACTCGCTTGGATCGCAGGGCTGTTGGTCTTACAGTTCCTCACTGCAGGAACAAGTAATGCTGCATTCGCGGTCACCCAGACGCTGATATTGGATTTTTGCCCAGGTAGAGCTGCAGGCAGCACTGCTATTAACAACCTGGTGGGATGCTCTATGGGGGCGGTGGAAGTAGCATTGATTTTAGCTACTCACTGTTCAAGTATAACCTGTGAGAAAGAAAAAAATATCAGGCCAAGATGATTCAAAGTGTTTCATTCTTCTATATATTGACTCTAATGCCCACTATATGCACACTTGATGCTCTCGCATCGATATTGTTCCTTGAACATCATGCCAACGCTTTGATGCAACAGCACGGAGATTTTCGGATGTCCTGATATTACTAGGCTGTGCTGTCACCAGAGGGAGAAACGTAGGTACATGAATTCAGGCTATTGTGGAGTTAGTTAATCATAGGTCAAGAGCTGAACAATGAGTACTTACCCAAGATAGGCCAAGCCTTGGTTCTCAGAAATCATTCCGATATACAAAGTATAACCTATTATGCAGAGATCAGCCAATGTTAGGTTATAAAGAAGAGATCTTACCAGAAAAGTTTAGCTAGCAGTCGCTCAAACTATTGTAAAGTATGGGCAAGAAGTAAGGAAGTGGATGGAGAGGTAAGATATCTGTGAGTTGAAGTGTTCTAGCAGATGCTTAGTAGCACATAGCGGTAGGGGTAGGGGTACTTACGATCGTATAGGATAGAAGTGCAGGTATAAAGCCGAATGCGACGAGGCTGCGCGTCGAAGTGTTGTCAATTGATACCGTGTCCAAGCCTAGGACCTTTCCAGCTCTTGCTTGCTCGTAGTATCTGGGCCAAGGCGCAGTCATAGCAACATACCTACCTTGTGGCGCTAGTAATGGCTGGGCTAAGGCGCAGTCGTAGCAAAAATACTTACCCTAGATTATAACCTTCAAGTTTGCAGAGCACAGCTTTGAGCACAGAGTAAGAGAACTAGGACGTACCACGTAGTTTGGATTCTGGAACGCGCTGACTGCGTTGGTGCCTCCACCAGCTTCTGTTGTAAGGCCAACAGCCCGCTTGTCACATTGATCAGAGGGTAGCTGAGCGTTGCCAGTACTACCAATGGTTGGCGGGTAGGGAGCAATATCTGCAAATGCGACACTGTTGTCACAAATACAGGAGTCTCCGTTGTAAAGTGCGAAGTACTTGAAGGCGGCACATGTGATTTGACACAGTTCTTGGGTCTGGGCCGGGTTCGTGGTTGGGGTGCCTGAAAGTGTGCCAACAGCCAAACAGCCAATGTAGTCGCCTCCTGCGATAGTTCCTGCGTCGGCAGGGGTAGTCGTTCCACCAGGACCATCTGTTGGAGTTGCCGCAACGATCTGAAAGACACTCAGGGCGGTGTCCGATCCTCCAATTTCCAGAGCAGCGCCGGAGTTGGGGTAGGTACACGCGTCAACAGGGGCGCCGGTCGGGGCGGTAGCACTGCACCAGCAGTCACGACCGTAGGCGATGCCAAAGTAGGCGTATCTAGCGCCTAGACAAGTGTCGGAGCAGATGGCGTCGGTCAGGGTGTCTTCGTTGAAGAGTGCGTTCACCCACACAGTGGAGCCGAGGTCAACAGTATCAGCCCGAGAGTAGCATCCTACATTGCTGAAGGATAGCGGGTCTGGATTGATGCCAATCGGGCTAGTGTTTGCCTTTTATGCAGTCAGCAGCTGCCAGAGGCAGTAGGTTAGACCGTCTCATATGTTCAAAGCTGTGTTCTGCAAACTGAAAAACGAAAGCAAACAGAGAGATAGAATAAGGAAAAATTGATTTGTTGGACCACCGCCCGTCAAACCACGAAGCAGTGTGACGAAGATGGTCCAGAAGGTAGACAATGACCAAATTCCCAGCATGCAACGAGCAGCAGAAAGACGGCGATGAGGAGGAAGAGGTGACGCCAGTTGCCTTTTTATAATCTTGTAAGATTGTCCTCGGAAGTTCAAAGTCGAATCTAATCTGCAAGGACTCGATACTAGAATTCGAAGAAGGATCGGGCATCGAGCAATGTGTGGTTACCACGAGATGGATGGGTAGAATGCAGTCTCTCTCCAGGATTTTGATCATCTCAAGGCGTGATAAGCACAGTGGAATGCTATCCTTCAATCTGGTCATACTACTGCGGACTCATAGGCGGGTGAAAGCGTAGCATTCTACTCGACCTTGCAGCTCCTTCATCCCAACCATTCGGTATTCCCCCCTTCTGCAGCACAATATTTTGAAAAAATGCAAACCAGAGAGATATTCGCCGCAGCATTCTTCAGGTCACCAGTTCGTGGACTCTGAACAAGGCTTCAGTCTTATTTTGCAGGGACGGATTAGCGAACACTTGCCCTAATACGAGGTGTGCAGCGCTGACAGGGTACAGAAAGCAATGGTGTGAATTTTCTACCATAAAAGATTGAAAAGCTTCCTTGTCTGTCGTGCAAGTATATGTTGCGTAGTGCTTGGAGCTCAATCCCGGTACATTACGAGTTAGGTCCTCTCAAGGTCTATCCTACGCAGATGCACCCTCCAGCTTGATCACATCACTAATGCTACCACATTCCAGGATACTAACGTGCTTAACGAAGACCGTTCACAAAGTGTAGTACGATAACAAATTGGTTCAGGAGACGCATGCTTGGCTGGTAGGTCTACACAGCCAGCTTCATTCTTCAGGGACCATAGTAATGTGTAGGCTGTCATCTGGTAGGCTGTTAAGATTTGGCAGCCTCTGTGTAAGTTGGCATGCAGCACATCTAAAATGATGGCACAGGCGCCTGCTCCCATGAGACTTCCGCTGCAACGTAGCATTCATCCCTCTTTTGGTCACACGAGACGCTTAAGTGGCATTCAAACACAGGGCATCCTGGCGCAGCAAGCCTTGCTGAACAAACAGATTTGTGGTCGCTCAGATATGGACTCCTCAGCTTGTGAGTGTACACCATCCTTTTGTGCCCCGCTATCCTCAGCAATTGATCTTTGAAGCTAGATATAATCAGGCTATGGTTATTGTGGTTTTTGTTATTGCCTGGTAAATGTCAAACACAGCACGCCCATACGTAAGTCTGGAAAGCCGCAGATTTTCTAGCAAATCGATTCTTAATTCCAAGCTTCGCCCACAAATTATGCTAGTATCTGTCCTTTGCCCATTATTATGTTTATGTCTTTGATCAATCTTCCGCAAGAAACTAGAGATGAAAACTATGGCTTCGTCCAAAGCCTACTTTAAGGGGCACTAAGACTACCGTTGCTTTCGACAGCTGCAGAGGGGAGCTGATTCAATTGTGAAGATTTAGAGAAGCAAAAGCCTAGACCCTAGAAATTTGTGACTTGTTTTTGTGATTGTTTATGACGGCTAAATGTAACTATACACTACGTTGATGTGCGCATTGAAGCTGCAGCAGCTCTACCGGCCACAATCCTGATCGACTTCTTACTGTTCAATAGGCCTGCGATTCAGCTTGAGCTGAAGAATGTGTTGTGGGCACGGCATCAGTGCACGTAACACGGCATGCGCTAGCGTGCGGGGAAAGTTAAGTAATTCGACATTAGTTTCTTGTTTTCTTTTGAATCCCTATGCAGGAACTTTGAAACGTTAGGCTTTAGTGGTCAAACGGGGTTAGTTGCTTGTATTGCATTGAGCTAATTATTTGAACCTTAAACAAATACTTTTGGTTCGCAGCGAGTTCTTCTAAGGTGTGAACAAAAATACAGAATCATTGTTCCTAGCTAGCGGAGAGAAAAGAAAAGAGAAAAGGAAAGCAGAAAATAAATAGAATATATAAGAAAAAAAAGACTATGAATAACTAGTTACTAACTTTGAAGTGGAAGCAATTGTGCGTCTGGTATCCAGACCAATACACACAAATTTGAGGGTCAGCTTTATATTCATGCTTGTAAGCAAATGCCTCTGACAGAATAACAAAGGTCTTGTAGTTGCTATCTAAGTAAGGTGGTTAATTGATCTTCTACCCTGCCCTGTAAGTCCCTTAAAGACTAGTTATATAGGCAATTTGCTGTACGGCAGCGTGGAGTGCGCTGCGCCTTCACTCAGGTTGGCTGATAATTACTACATGACAATATACAACAGACTGTGAGTGTCATTTGAGGCCTTTCTAGTGGCTGTAGGGTCGCAATGACTTATGTGGTTATGGAAAAAGACAACGTTCGGTCCGTAAACCATCTCAGCATGATATGACGTATCAACTAATGTCAGGCAGTGGTCTTAATGTTTTGCTGCTCTGCAAGTGTCCGACTCCCGCTGTAATATCATCGCCTACAGTGGATGTTCCGCAGGCTTTGCAAAAGCGTCTAGTTCTATCTACACATGCTTCGGCACAGGCTCGTACCTAGCTAGGATCGTTTCTCGGCTGCCTGCCGAGATAAGAGCCAATTCATTTGTCGGTCGTCCCCAGCATGGTTTGTCAATAAGTCATCCCTGAGTGCCGCAAGACAACGTAGCCTAACTCATTTCTCTCCACCCAACAAACTGCGCCATAGATCGAGAGAGTGCTAACAGTCCACGTCAAGGTCTTCCACGTTAAGGTCTACATCACTACAACTATCATCAACTTGGTGAGACAACGGCCTAGAGGTCAGTCGGCGTTCCCGTCGTCATCCTGATGCATTCTTTGCTCAAGTCGGCTGCGCTAAGTTACCAATCGTCGTGTCGACTTCATTTTTTGTTACATGCGTACTTGCCGCTCTAAATGGCTGACATTTGAGATGATTGGAACGCGCAAAAAGCTACATTCCTTCATGTACAAGAGTACTTGTGGTCCATCACTAGCTTTGAGAAAAGGTGGGCGGCCTGATAAAGAGGCGATGCTAAAGCTTTGTTCCCTTCCTTGCTTGCGCTTTACAGCTGACATTGTATAAACACTCCCGCGGCCGCGGTCGCCTTCTGATCCTTCCCACTCTCTACACATCTCACTATACCCCCCTTTCAACACTTTATCAACTCGCTACAACACCACAATCTTTACAGGTCAAGTATAAAAGCTTAACTAATAAAAAATTCGCTTTCTTTTTGTTCCTGAAAGAAGCAAACTTTCTCACCATGGGAAAATTGCTTCGCGACATTGTCGCAGCCGTCACTCTCCTTTCATTTGGGGCAACCGAAGGGAAGCCGGTAAGCTCTCGAAAACATGACCTGCTGATTAGACAGGACCCGTTCAATATCATCAACGACGTTCTCCCAACCGTAGGTATCTCCCTAGGAACAAGCCAAGCTGCCGGCATATCACCTGTCCTACAAGGTTCATACATCGGCTGTTTAGCCGCTGGCCTGTTCTCAACAGAATTCGGACCTGTTCAGAGTCCCATTCAGACCCAAGAGCTTTGCCAGAGCACATGTGCTCTCTTCAAATTTTTCGCAATCCAGAACGGGAACACATGTTTTTGTGACAATAGTTTCGCATTTGGAGCTATTGTTCCAGCGACAGCCTCCCAGCCTTCTGGTGCAGGCCTCCTTACTGACGCCCCCTGTAACGTGAAAGCTGCTGGTAACCTAGCAGAGGCTGGTGGAGGTATCAACGCGCTTACTGCCTTTCTAAATCCAATCTACGTGGTACGTCCAGATTCTCTTACTCTATGCTCAAAGTTGTGCTCTGCAAATAGAAAACTTTATCACTCAAGGTAAGTATTAGTGCAACGACTGCGCCTTGTGAAGCTAAGCTACTACTGTTAATATTAGGTAGATATGTTATTAGGCATTCGCCTACCTCTACGCGAACAGCAAAACCTAGGCACCTTTCCATTGTTTGTTGGGCTTAGTGTCCCGCCTAGGCTTACATGGATGCTCAAACTTACTACTCTTAGTCTATCTGTCTGCAGTGCGGAGAGCACCTACCACTGTGGCTTCCTTTCGGACAATTATACAAACAATCAAGCGGAGGCAATACCCCTGAAAAGCGCTTCTGCACGTCTCTTTCTTGTCGTGCATGCAAGAAACCAAGCGCTGAGATGGGCAGGTAGGAAGCGTAGCACTTGTTCCTAGTCTGATAGCCCCTTGCTAACAACACAAACTCATCACAGAGGGTTTGACTAGCTTTACTTTGCCTAGCGTAAGCAGCTGAAGCGAGCGGTAGTTGTTTTGCCTTAGCCGTGCTGTGGTTGGTACAGCCTATAGGGCAGCCTATGCTTTATAAAGTGCTAAGGGTTAGCACGAGTGTCAGCACAGTAAGCGCGTTAAATGCTAAGCGAATGCGGTTATTAGAAAAGCGCTGATTGTTGGGACTATTATTAAAGTATCATAAGATGTTATTGTTTAAAGGTGTAGTAAAATAATAGTCATGCCTTAGAGCTTAGTCGCCTATTAGATTTACTTTAACCTTTCTCCCTACGCGGCAAAAAACCTAGTAGGCAGAAAATAACAAATAGAACGCTGCGTTGGGTTAGTCTATCTGCTGTCTTGTACAGCGGCCTATTATAGACAGAGTAGAAAAAATTAAATTACAATACTAAAACTTTATAACTCTAATAACAATAGAAGTTGTTTGAAAATTAAGAACAAAACCTTATCTATAAGAATAATAGATAATAGATATAAAACAATTGTATGTTAGTATTTTAATCTAGGACTAAAGATAATTATATGTATTAAGTCTTCTTATATACTTAGGCACAAGCTTATAGATCTACTTAAAAGCTAAGTTGTATAATCTATTTAATATATTATATATTACTAGCCTATAGTGGCTGTTTTTAGTAGGTACTAAAACAATTAGCTGAAAAGATTTAAGATTCTAATATAGCCTTAGATCTTTATTAAGGTTTTAAAAGTATATAGCTTTAGGTCTATAGTATTTACTCTACATATTCTTATAGGTATACCTGCTGCTATTAGAATAGTAGTTATTATAGTTACCTTAATTTTCTTAGTCCAGGTTATTATTATACTACTAGTTTAATAGAAAGGGGTCGTTATTTACCTTAGTTGTAACTCATACTCTAGAGTTGTCTCTTAGTTATATTTAAAGCTTATATAGCTTAGTATTAATACTAATTACTTTGTCAACTAGTTTCTGTAGAATATTAGTACTAGTACTAATATATATTAGTTCTTCTTTTACTTTAGGCTTAAGGCTCTATCTAATATAGTTACTAATATAATATTATTCTACTCTACTAGAAAAACAGCTTAATATATTCAAAAGCATTGCTATATATATAACTAATAGCTAGTAAACGTAATTATTATAAGAATCTTACCTTTTTAAGATTTAAGAGATAAATTAAAATAAAGAAGCTAGATATTAAGCTTACTTTAATTACTATTATTAGTATTACGCTTAGTAACGTTTGAAGTTTTAGTTATAATAAAAGTATTTATATTAATATTATTTAAGCTATACCTACTAGAGATAGTAGAGGTTACTAAAGTACTTATCTTAGAAGTGTTTAAAATATTAAGTTTTACACTTTAAACAAGGTCTATAGGTAATTAGTTATAAAGAAAGTAGAGAAAAAAAAGAAGAATAAAATACTCTCTTCCCTAATCTAGAAGACCTAGACTAACTAGACTAGGTAATTCTAAAATAGAAATCGTAAAGCCTAAAGAGGTAAGAGAAGTAAATATAGTAATAGGATAATTTAATAGATAACTTATTATATTTAATACTAGGTACAGAATTAAGAAAGAGAGAAAGTAAGTAGTATTTATAGTCTACTTTTTCTATAAAGTTATAAGACTTTATTCTTATAATCATTATTAGATAGTTTTCTTTTTAGGAATAGCTATTACATAAAAAGGCAACTTAAGCTATTTAGCCTAAATATATCTATATTAGGCTTAGATACAGGTACTTTCCTAATTAGGTATAATGCTTACCTAATCTAGTAAAGTTCTATCTAATAAATGCCTAGCTAAAAATTGTTAGAAAGCTGTGCTTATTATAGCAATAGCTTTACTAGATATAGAGTTAGCTTTCTTACTATACATAGCTTAAGAATACGTTGCCTTTACTAGTAGATTACGTGTACACCTACATAATCTGCTAGTAGGTTGTATAATTGCATATGTAATTGCATACGTAATCTGCTTAGAAATCTACTTTAGATTTCTAAGTATCTATTAGTAATAGCTATTCTAGATCTTTCTACTTTGTAATAGAGAGAAAAGAAGTAGAGTATAAATACTACCTACTTTCTCTCTCTCTTTATTCTATACCTAGCATTCGATATAATAACTTATCTATTAGAACATCTTATTATTACTATATTTACTCTTCTTGCCTCTTTAGGCTATACGCTTCCTATCTTAGAATTACCTATTCTAGTTAGTCTAGGTCTTCTAGATTAAGGAAGAAAGTAGTCTGTCTTCTTTACTTATCTACTATCTTTACAAGGTTAAGCGTGTGTTCTAGTAGAATAGTGCTGCTAGAAGTGTAAAAAAGTGTTAGTACTACTACAGCACTAATGTGCCTTCTGCTACCAACGCCCTAGTTACTTCTTTCTAGCAGTTAATAGTCTCTTCTACTAAGCCTGCCTTCTTAGGAGCTTAGACGACTCTAGAGCGCTATTTTATAGTTAGCCCTAACTTCTAGCCTAGCCCTAATAAAGGCTTATAAGGCCTTCTACCTTTAGATTGCTTTTTAGATAATATATAGCAATAGATTAAATGTTATAACTATGTAAACCTCTACGCCTACTTCTATACTCTTAAAACTCTTATCCTCTACCTTAGATAGTTGCTAGGCTAATTTACAGCCTTAGGGCAGTAGCTCTAAGTTAATATATTATCTATAGTTTTATAGTATATAGAGGTTCTATCCCAGAAGGATTTTCTTAGACAACTCTTCTTCTACTAAGGTAGGTTTAGATTGCCTTAACTTAACTAAGTATTAGCCTTGCGCTTATAAGCAGATTGCTGTAGCACATTAGTTGCTTTCTTAAGGTACGTTTTAAGGATTTCCTTATAGTAGTTAAGGTTCTTTAGTAGCTTCTAGGTAGCTTCTTTATTTAGCTAACTTAGCTACTTTACTAGGTACCCTTGCCTATAGGCTTAAGTATTTTAGTGCTATAGAACTTCTTTAACTTCATATCTCTCTACTAGAAGAGTATCTTCTAGAATCTATGTAGAACCTAGCTAGAACCTCTTCTTTGCAAAGGGTTCTCTCTTTAGCTTAAGTAGTGATATGTTAAATACTAGGTACACTTTATCTATTAATAGTAGTAGTTCTAGCTTATAAGCTAGTTTGCTAAACTTCTTTATAACAGTAAATAGCCTTAGGTAACAGGCGTTAAACTTCTTAGATAATTAACTAGTTGTTAGGTTCTTTATCTACAGTAGCACTTACTTACCTTTAGTAAAGTGTTTATCTACCTACTTAGTATTATCTAAATAAGAATTACTCTTCTAGGTGTACTCTAAGCTATTCTTTGCTACTACCTGCAGATTATACTACTGCTTTAGCTGTCTAATTACCTGCTAGTAGAGGTCTAATGCCTTTCTACTATTAGCCTAGGCTTCGAAGAGACAGTGTAACTAGTGCTTATTTAGAACTCTATTAAAGCTCTATAAGTTAATTTTATAAGCTACCTTAATAGAAGATTCTTTATATACTAAGTAAGCTCTTAAGTTATATACATACTTTGTGTCTAGTAATAAGTCTACCTAGTTGTTCTGTTAGTAGTTTATATAGATACGTAGGTAGGTTTCTAGCTTCTAGTTTTAGTGTTCTGTCTGTTTATTAGTCTGTAGGTAAAAGGTTACACTAAGGCAGTAGTTAATCTTTAAGTAGAAGTAGATATTAGACTAGAATTAACTAGGAAGTGCTAATCTATAGTCTATTATTAGAGTATTAAGAGGACTATGTTTAAGAAAGCACTGCTAGAGTAGTAGTTTAGCTACTTTCTAGGTAGTAATTGCCTTAGTTATAGGCAAGTACTAAACATACTTACTAAATCTATTAACTAGGACTAGAATTAAGTTATACTTATTCTCTTAGTTATTTTCTAATATTAGTAGGTCTATTACAAAGCCTAGTGAGTAGTGCTACTAAGGTGTATTAGGTATAGAGAGTAGGACTAGTAACCTCTATAGCTTATACCTGTAGATCTTATTTAGTTAGCATGCTGTAAAACGCTAAACATACTTATTTATATCCTTTTTTAGGTTTAGCTAGTAGTACTCTTATTTTAATAGCTAGGTAGTCTTCTTATAACTATAGTAACTCCTTATAAAGTTGTTATAGTTCTTTATAAGAATAGTTTAGTAAAAAGTTATATCTTAAAAAATTTACACTTTTCTACTTCTACACAGAATCCTACTAGAGTTAACCTCCTAGTAGTAGTAACTCTTAGCTGCTCTGCCTACTTCTTAACTTATTAGTAACTTATAAGCAGTGTTCTGCTCCTAAACGTATCTAATATAGATAGTTAGATGTTCTAGTGTATCTAGGGTGTATATAGAGTTACCTTACGTAGTATTATTTATAAGGTAGGTAGGTAACTTAACTTATCTAATAATGTTATAAAGGAGAGCCTCTATAATATTAAAGCTAGGTGTTAAGTTTTACACTTTAAACAAAGACTGTAAGTAATTATTTAATTAGATCTAAGAGATAAAATTAAGAGCAGAGAACTAGAAGAGTAAGTAGTATACGTCTAGGGCCTTAGCTACTTAGATTACAAGGAAGATTATAGAGTAGACTATCTATTTTATAAGTAAGATTAAGATGTTCTAATAACAAAGTTAATTAATAAGGTTAAACACAAACTATAAGGGTTGTGTTTCTACTAACTATATACTTAGGAGATATAGTGCTTATTAATAAGCAACTAGAGTTAGTTTAATAAAATAAATAAAAGTGCTTATAAATAAGTATATTATACTATGCTTATTAATAAGTAGTTATATGTGTTATGCTTATTATAAGAGTCTAGCCCTATCTAGCTTAGAGAGGCTAAAGGGCGCTAGGGCGTAGGCTAGCCTCTTATATAGCTTAGTCTTCTAAGCTAGTATATTA
>SATY01000992.1:0-14091 GCA_004335155.1 Ascochyta viciae
CCCCCCCCCCCCCCCCCCACCCCCCCCCCCCCCCCCCCCCCCCCCCCCCCCCCCCCCCCCCCCCCCCCCAAAAGACTTTTGAAATGCTCCTCCGTACTATGTATTGACATCATTGCCTGCAACTACACGATAATCCCGCCAGCTCTACGCTGCGTGCTGCACAAAGATAGGTTTACATGACTGGCTGACGTCGGATAGTCCGATCTTTTGTCGCGACGCACTATCGCGGGGAAACGTCGAAAAAACGGCTCACGCCCATCCTTCCGGGTATTTTACCGACGACCTGGTCAGATCGAGCATCATTGATTCGAAAGGTGCCCGGGAACGCAGGCCAAGCTGTGCGTCTCCACGTTTGCGGGGCATGTCGTCACAGTACTGTACGCGCTGGTCGAGTGCTTTGCGCCGGAGTACGGCGATTATCTCTCTATAAGTTGCAGTGATTTCCGGGTGTACATGATCATACAATTCGGGTCGATTTGGTTCAGACCTACCACAAACATGGCTTCGTATCTTTCGTTGCTTGCAGCTCTTGCGAGCCTAACTGCTCTTGGCCACACTCAAGATGTCTCTAGCCTAGCTTCAGCGGCTTCAAGCACAGTATCCTCTTTGCCAGTAACAGTATCAGCAAGTGCATCGGTTTCTTCGATTTTCTCCCAATCGAATGTGCCCACCGGTGCACCTTTGCCAGGCAATTATGGGGGCGAATATCGTCCACAAGTACACTACAGTCCACCTCAAGGATTTATGAACGATCCAAACGGCGCCATTTTTCAAGATGGCGTTTATCACTTATACTATCAGTGTAGGTTTTTCTGTATCATGTAGCCAAAATCGAGTCATAGCGCTCATACACAACAGATAACCCTACTGCCAACGTAGCAGGCGAACAGCACTGGGGCCACGCGACTAGCAAGGATTTGTTCACCTGGACCAACCAGCAGATTGCCCTCTTTCCTGGTTCGGAAGATGAGGGGATCTTCTCTGGGTCTGCTGTGGTCGACAGCAACAACACCTCCGGCATGTTTGGAAATCAAACCAACGGGATAGTTGCAATCTATACCGTCAACACCCCTCAAAGGCAGACTCAAGACGTTGCTTTCTCTTACGACGGAGGATATACATTTGAGAAATACCAGAGCAATCCTGTGCTGGAGCCCGGTGGCACCAACCCCACCCAGTTCAGAGATCCCAAGGTGATTTGGTACGAACCAACCCAAACATGGATCATGGTAGTGGCGTACCCCGTCGACTTCGAAGTCGGCATTTTCTCGAGTCCAAATCTGATTGACTGGACACCAACCAGCAATCTGTCGAGATTTGGTCTATCCGGTCTTCAGTATGAATGCCCGAACATGGTCGAAATCCGCGTCGACAATGCCACAGAGGGCCAGCCGGAATCTCGCTGGGCCATGACAATTTCGATCAATCCTGGCGCACCCCTCGGTGGTTCTATCACGCAGTACCTTCTCGGCGACTTTAACGGAACTCACTTCGTGCCCGATGACGCACTCACCAGGTTGACCGACTTCGGCAAGGACAATTACGCAGGCCAGTTCTTCTACGGTATACCAGCGGATCAGGACCAAATCAGCATTGCCTGGGCCAGCAATTGGCAATACACAAACGTGGTGCCCACAAGCGGCGATGAACTCGGCGACGGCTTCCGAAGTGCCATGTCCGTGGCTCGCGGTCATTACTTGAAGAACCTACCTAGGCAAGGTTTGACCTTGGTCCAATATCCGGTTGGCATTGAAAGTATCATCGAATCTGAGCTTGCATCAAACGATTCGCTTGGTAATGGCAGCGTCCTTGTCGACTATTCGCAGATCGAGTCTGGAGCGTTATACTTCGAGGCCAATGTTACCGGTCTCTCCGGCAGCGACTCGCTCGATGGTACCCTTAACTTTACTCTCCTCTCTTCCGTATCAGGCGAGTCAGTGTCAGGTGGTATGATCTTGCCCGGCGACTCGGTTGTCTGGCTTGACCGGGGCAAGACTAACGGGTTCGACCATCCTCTATTCACGGACAAGTTTTCGTACGGAGCATTGTACGATCCCAACGGCGATGGAGCTTTCCGCCTGTCTGGTATAATCGACAGGTCCATAATAGAGCTGTTTTTCAATGGGGGAGAGGCAGCTGCCACAAGTATTTTCTTCCCGACAAGCCCGTTGGACACTATGATTATACGAACGAGTGGACTGAACGAGACCGTGACTGCTAGCGTTGCAGTGTGGTCCCTGAAGGCTACATGGCTTGATCAAGCAGATTCAAATGACACAGTGCTGGGGAATGTTACGACTAGCGCTAACTCCACTGGGTCGCGGAGATCTATGAAGCTCTTCTAGGGATAGGCCGTGCAAAGAACTATGAATGAAAGATTCCAAGTCTCAATGCGTTGCCCTCGTGTTTTTCGTGCGCCGAGATTGTACCTCAGCAAGTCCTTTTGCTCACACTAGTCTATCTACATGAGAAACACCCACCTAATGAGTCTCATAAACATCGACACATCTATAAGCCATCGAGCTAAGCTCGGCTTTGATCCTCCTTGTAGATACCATTCATACGTCAACGCCCAAGCTGCGTTCCCATCACTATCAATCACATCTCCGTGACAAGGAACAACCCTCTCAATGTCCCACTCTGCTACGCGTTTTGCGTCTCGGCGTATCAGAGCGTAATTCACGGTTGCAACATAATAGATCAGTCGCTTGAACCATACTGATCCAGGGTGTGCGCGTTTAGCAAACTCTCGCGACCCAACACCTTGATCGGAAGAAGATGTTGCGTATTGCTACACACCCACGTCAGCTTTTACAAAACTAAGCCAGAGGATAGCGACCTGCCTCGGTGCATGGTATATTCATCAATAGGTCCGATTGTATCAGTGTCCTCGTCGGCTTGTAATACCAGGCAACGCAGTACGTGATAAACCCCTCAAACAATACTGTTTCGAAATCTTCTGCGAATCCAAACTCTTTCTCTGGCTTCATCATGCTGTCACTGTAAATCCAGTCCCACAGGACATCCTTGCGCTTGCCTTCAAGACCAGGTACACCAATGGCTTTTGCTGAAGTCCAGACCTTGAGGTAATCCTGGATGTACAAATGATGTCCAAGGTCACTAGCAATGAGGTGGACGCCGCCAAGTTCGTTTAGCTTCTCATGTATCGACGGCTCTAGCTGAATAGGGTTGAGAAGTAGTATACGACCATCATGCAGGCGGATTGCGGTGGCTCGGTTGCCGACCGCAACGAATTTGCGGTATCCCAAAGGTGCGAAACGGTTGAATGGCGTGGTGAAGGTTGTGACATTGGGTAAGATGTCCCGAATCGATAGGTCAGTGGTGGCCATGTTTTATGGAACACTATTCCACCGATTAGATCTTCCGCGTCAACGACAGACACATTAGTAGATCGCAAATTTGTTCATACACATACAAGGAGAAACTCAAGGATTGGCTCGTGTGTGGTGACCACGTTGCTGCGTATCCCCGATGATGACTGCGAGATGTCGTCATCGTCACGTGCACCGCCAGAAATGACTTGCATAGCTGCATCGCAGCAACAAAGAATAATTTGATGCGGGTGCTTGGTCTTTGTTGTACCCTGATGACCACTGCGACAACAAGAATTGATAAAGTCAAACCGTCATAGGGTTCCCCTACTTCCTCCCTAATACATCACTGAGAACTGCATACTGCTTAAAAGTGCCTTTGACGATTCAAACGATGCCAACGTGTTCAGGCTTTCTGCGGAAAAACTCTATCGTAAGGGTCTTGCCGACGTGAAGAACAGAGAGTACCAGGCCTTGCTTGATCTCCTGTACGGGCTGCGCGAGGAGTTGGTTGCGCTGAACAAAACGTGGGAGGACGACGCCATGTATGAGCTGCATGGGTCGGTGTCGCAGCGTGGAACGATAAGACGGACGATTTTGATGGCTAGAGCGCGGACGCCCAAGGATAAGGATGAGGATGCCTTTCCTGAGGCGGTTGAGAAGCTTGAGCTCCCTATTCGCCGTCCACCTGGAAGCGACACAGTTGCTCTTTAAAACTTCGCCGAAATCGCCAACGCCGTCCCAATGGTTGATCGCAGGCGCTTCCTTACGCCGCCTACCATTACGGCTTCCATGCCCTGCCGCCAGGCAAACAACTGCTCTAGCAAGGATGGCGCTATGTATGCGCAACAGTTCGATAAGTCAATGTGTGGAGGAGTCCTATCGCTTTTACACTTGTACGACACGTGGCAACTGTGAGGTTTGAAGTAAGCCTAGGTTTTGTGAAGAAAATGGTGTCAAATTCGGTTCAACCTGTCATTTTGAGGAGATCCAAATGCCCACAATGGGCAGGATTGCAAATGTAAGAAACAAGATTTGACTCCGCCTTGTATGACACCCAGCACCTACACAGGTTTACGCTGCAGATCTACTGCTATCTGCACCCTCTACGAAGTGCGTAGCGATTGTGGTCTCGACATGGATGCGTCCCTTTTCACTCGATTCGTTTGACAGAATCGCAGCGCCCGACTCCACTGACATGCCGCCTGTAACGAGCGAGTCTTCTGAATCATGCGGTGTGTGCTTTGTACGCCGTGGTGACATTACACTCGTCGTATGTCCATTCGAAAGTGTATCATTTGGCTTGCGGCGGTCCGATGTGAGTTCGTAATGTCTGCCGTAGCTGCTCGTCGGATTTTGCGTGTTGCCGCCAATGAACATGGATCGAAGAGCCGGGAGGCATGACGCGATGATTGCTATCGCGGTCTCGACCATTGAGACGGTGCAGGTCAGCATCGTCTCGTTGAGATGGGAATAGTAGGCTCGGATGACTTTTGATGTGTTAGTATCAACAGCCGTGATAGATTTTGCTTTAGGGTCGCTTACTGCTTGAAATGATAACAAAGACGCCAAGAGCGAATATTGCGGCGACACCCAGCTTCTGCTTGAGCTTCATTTGAAGGGTCATAACCATTGTGATCGGGAGAGAAATGATAATGGCATCGCTGATGATGTTGACTGTTCAAGGTCAGCGTTGAAGATACTTCGGTCGAACGAAACTGTCTTACACAATATGGTCATCCAGTAATTAGCTTCGGCAGCCTTTGGATTACACTGGTCTGTCTGAAATGAGCAATAATCTGGAAGCTCAGAGCCATGACTTACAGTTTGGGTCTGTGGACCACCTCTTGTCATACGGGTAGCACTGAAAGAGGATGTCGGAAAAGATGATAAGGAACGTGACCGTTAGGCCCGCGAGAGCAAGGTTGTAGATGGTGATCAACCTCGAGCCTGGTGCAGCAAGGCGCTTGTAGAACAGTACAAGCGCAAACTTGACGGCCCAAAGAGAGGCGACATATAAGACAGAACCAGGTACAATCATTTGCATGATGCCTTTGAAGTCATCCGGAGTAACACTTGCCATGTCACCAAGACCCAGGTTCCACATGTGTTGCTGGATGCCCAAGTCGCCAATGAGGCACAACAGAGCCAGTACGATGAGACCGTCTTCAATTGCTAGGCCCCCAAATTTGGCCCATCGCGTATACATGCGAAGACAAACAAATGGAACTGCGGCAACAGTACAGATGTACCAAGATATCTAACGGATTGATCAGTGATTGACTGCACAAGTCACGGCGAACAACACATACTACTTGGCCGATGCCAGCATTATTTGTTGCCATAGTCGCAACCTTGAAGCCGGCAAGAGCTGTTGTCTGTTTTGACCTAGGTGACGGGTGGAAGGGTTTGGATCGAAGGTGAGAGCATGGTGTGCTTGTACCACATGGGAAACGTGAATCCTGCGAACTCCTGAGGGGGTCTCTGTTATCTAACCATCTTCCGCGGACTGGTTCGCGGAGATTCGAGAAATAGTCTTTCGTCCCAAAGAATTGACTAACGATCGTGCATGAACGAACGTGTTTGCTGAAACCTGCCCTGCCGAGGGGTCGCTCACGAAACGCTCATTGGACTGATAAAACTTCGAGATGACCTTCTCACTTCACAGGGTCCAGGGTAGAACCACGTCCGGAACGTTACCGTGACGAGCATGTCTTACACTCAAAGCGGCAGCCTACCGCTGCAGCTGCCGTATTCGCGGGTGGTATCCACTTCCATCCCGTCTTCGTCCCCGTTGTTTAAGGTGCTGACTCGGAGAAATATCCATCGCACAGGTGACATTGACAGCTGCGGAGAGATATCTTCATACAACATATTAAGAAAAACCACATAATCCTTCACAGACACGCAAGGTCAGTGTTAAGTTGTTGGTGGTGGCGGCAGGATCACGGGTAACCGGCTTCAGGTTGATCATCGCCGAAGTTCAGCCGTGATCGCATCCATGTCGCGTTGAATCGGGTGGACGCACCGCATAGCGTGCCCCCAAGTCATGTTGCTTGTAAAGGCAGCAGTCAATAAAGTCATTCGTTGTTGCCTTCCCGGCCTCGGGGCTAGCTAGGTACCGGCCTCCGCTTGCACATGCCCAGGTGCACTGCCGACAGCAGAGAAATTTTCTCAGGGTCCTAGCGGAAGAGCCACATCGTGTGCATGTCGATGCATCTGGTCGAGCAGATCTCAAGAGATTTGCAGCCTGATGGGGGCGATGCTGGTCAACACGTGGCTTGCACGTGGTACATATACGATCGTCAACCTCAGGAGTCAATTGCTGCCCAAGCTTCCCCTTCTTTCCTTCGATCAGCCAGACCTTCGGTATGATGGGGCCACGTTATACGCTGATCAGCTTCCTACTTGGGATTTGTGTTGGAGCTGAATGCAAGAACCTAGCACCTGTGAAAAAGATCGAAGGTGGAGCGCCCCGAGTGACCCTCAGTCAAGCGACAGTCGAAGGGTTCCTCGATCTCCACAATAACTCTGTCTTTCTGGGAATTCCTTTTGCGGATACTACGGGCGGGCAGAACCGGTAAGTTACGAGGTACAAATACCATTTCACATTGGTACTCACAAGTTTTTAGCTGGAAAGCTCCCCAGGATGTCCCTCACGCGAACCCCGATACTGTCTTCAATGCAACCAAATATGGCGCAACATGTCCGCAGGCAATATCTGGCACGCTTTTCTCGCAACAAGGTGAAGATTGCTTGAATCTTAACGTCTGGGCACCGTACTCAGGTTCCAATTTGCCAGTCTTTGTGTACATGTACGGAGGCGCCATGGTCACAGGTTCGAGCAGTAACCCCCAATTCCAAGGCAACAACTTTGCTCGCAAGGGCGTAGTTTTCGTTAGCTTCAACACCCGTGAGAGTGTCTTTGCGTATCCAAACTCGGCTGAGCTTGAGAGCGCAACCGAGTCTCAAAATTTTGGCATTCTAGATGTCGATAAGGCTATGGACTGGATCCACGAGAATATTGCCAGTAAGTGCATTCGATGCAATTTACAGTGAGTTTAGACTGCTAACGATATGCGTGCGCCACAGCTTTTGGTGGTAACCCAAACCACATTGTGTTCGGTGGTCATTCATCAGGTTCCGTTCAAGTCGATCACTACCTCTGGAACCACCCCGATACCTGGCTTGCAGGTGCTGTCCAGATGGCTGCGAATGCTAAGTCAGGCCCAGCTGTGGCCCCAGTAAACCAAGCTCTGGATATTGTAGCTGCCGAGGTTGGCTGCCCGACTGGCGCCGGTCAATTGGAGTGTCTGCGCAAAGTTGACCTGTACGACTTCCAAACCGAGAAGTTCAACGCTACTTACAACACCTGGTTCACCCCGGCTGTCGACAATATTACACGCTACCAAGACTATGAGAGCCGATTTGCAGCTGGAAGCTACGCCTCGCATGTTCCCCTCTTGACAGGTAACTCGGATGGCGAGGGCGCAGTCTTCAGTCTTGTTTACGGTGCAGAAAATACAGACTTCGGTGCATGGCTTGATACATTCGATGCTGATGTAGCCGAAATCCCCAAAGACCTTCTCCTAGCCGCATACAATGCCTCGGATTTTGGCACTGTTTCTGAGATGAGCGGTGCGCAGTACGGTGATGCGCGGTTCTTCTGCCCAGTCGACTACCTCCGAGACATGAGGAGCGCTACCCAGGATACGTGGACTTACCGTTTTTTTGGAGACTATTCCAACATTTGGGGTTTGCCAGTGTCTGCACCGACACACGGCACAGAGATTCCATTCTTCCTTGGCGGCAACGAATGCTTTGATGCCATCAGCGATGTGACGGATGCAGAGCAGGCACTGGCTGATTTTCAAAATGATTGGTTTGTGTCTTGGATTAAGAATCCGTCGGCAGGTCCCGGTTGGGACAAGGTCACTCCCAAGTCGGGCACGATTGCGAAACTCGGCGTGCCAGGCAATGAACTTGCCATTGAACATGCGTCGACTGCCGATTTTAACGCGAGGTGCCAATCAGTAAGCCGTTCCCTACAACCAATACCCAGCATGACACAATAAATTAACCCTTACTAGGTATACAACCCATATCTTCCAAACTATCCTGTTCTCAAGAATGTAAACAGGTAGTAAAACACAGTTACAACTCATCATTGAGACGGAGTGCACAATCCAACGCTGTGACGTCATGTACGAAATCTTCACGGCGGCGCAGTCTGACGCGTACATCCCTTCAGTTGTTACGATCAAGTTTACTTTGTACGAGAGCTATACGCAGACAGTGTGAATTCTCGGTACAAATCCTACCGAGGCTGCTCAGAGCCAGTCACATTGGCCCTGAGTGCCCACTTTCCGAGCGCCAAGGACAAGAATTCATCATGCTTTCCCCGCCTTTGCACCTTACCCCACAATCTCGACTCAGGTACATTCGTAGTTACTGTCGTGACCTGTCACCGCATCATTAGTATAAAAGATGTCTGGCTTCAGCCGTGACGTGCTTGCGTCCCACATTGGAGTGTTGCAAAGAGTTGCCCTTCACTCCCATCGGCAGTTACGATGAATATTCTTCGTCATCTTCAAAGCGCGGCGGTCTTCACGCTCCCTTTAGTGTCCGGGTAAGCTGTTAGTCTTTCATGTAAATTGAAGCCGGCTAATACGAATAGCTTTGTAGATTATGGCTCGATCACACCCAAGTCGTTCTCACAGCGAAATACGCTGTCATCGTCCGGCTTGGTGTCATGGGACAATGCAAGCTTGACATTATCGCCATCTGACCCGCTCGTTATACTTGACTATGGGATTGAGGTGGCTGGATTTCCGTTTTTCAGTGTCTCGGCTCTTTCGGGAGTCGTGCAGATTGAAATGAAGTTCAGCGAAGAGTATTCGAGTCTACTTCAGCCATTCTCAGACGGACCGTGGACCTTTTCGAATGGACTATCAAACACTTTTCGTGTGGAGACTTTCAACGTCACTGATACAAGAGACTTCGAGAGTTTCTTCGTCCAAGGGGGCCAGCGATGGCAGACAGCAAGGCTGATCACAAATGGCTCTGTAACTATTGATCGTCTGGGATTCCGCTCGACAAGCTCGAAATTGAACGTGGATACGTTAGCAGGCCACTTGAAGACAAGCAATGACGTTTACAACCGCGTTTTTGACCTTGGAGGTCGCGTCGTTCAAGTAGCGTGTGTAGACGCTGGGAACGCACCATCCACATGGGAAATTACCGACCAAGGGGCGTTCATCCGAGGTCAGACCAGTGCACAGTCATCTTTAGGGGTTGCTGCATCGAACTATACTCTTGAATTCGATGTCAAGATTGTGCGTGGAGGCGCTGGCTGGAGGGTCGCAAGTGGAATACAACCAATAGGGCCTTATTTCGTGCTCACGTCTGAGTATCCCGAGCACAACACTTTCGCCAACACAAATCGAACACTCCTGCCACCCAACACTTTGGCGTTCAACAGTGGATGGGGTCTGGTCAATCAAAGCACGTTGCTTGTGTCTGAAAACCAGTACTTCACTGTCAACACAACCATCAAGGAGAATACATGGTACCGCCTGAGCACCACGATCGAGGAGGACGGCTATCGGCTACGATTGGATGGGGAAGAGATCGTCTTCGTGCCTCTGCCTCCACCTGCCACCGCAGGAACGTTTGGCTCGGCTTCTCGTTACGAAGGCACATGGGGATTTGGTGGCATGCAAGACCACTTAACCCTACACAAAGATGTGACCGTCACTGCTAGAAACGGCAGTGTTCTGTACTCCAATCCTCTGATGGGCGAGGATTCGCTGGCCGAGTACCAAGTTGCACCTCTCGACCACTCGGTCTGTCTCGACGGTGCAAAGCGAGACCGCCTTGTCTGGGCAGGAGACTTCTACCATACTGTGCGGGTTGTCGCTCTTTCATCCGCTCGATTCGATTACGTCCTAGGCTCTATCGAGTACGTACTCAGCTACCAGCTTAATCAAGGCCCATACGCTGGTTTTGTGCCAATTTCGGCAAATCTTGGATCTCGGCCTCAGTACAAGGAGGTCAACGTCGCCAACTTCGCCGCACTGGTCGACTACCAGGATCTTTTCCTCACAGGGATAGGCGAGTACTTCCGTTACACCGGCAACTCGGAAGCGTTGTCACCGTATTGGGGACAGATCAAGAAGCTTGCAGCTGCGAGATTAGACTTCATCGACCCAGCCTCTGGCCTTGTCGCAGGTAGCCCCGAGGTTCCGAGCCCTCATAGCTTTCTTGGGCCATCAAATGGGAGTGCGACCAGCGGTCAGTTCGCGTACATGCTGGACAAGATTGCGCCACTTGCACACGCACTTGGAGACGACGAAACCGCAACTTTGTACTCGCAAAAAGCAACTCAGGTACGCGAGGCTATCAACCGAGAACTGTGGAGTGACGAAATTGGAACGTACTCGCTCTCGACTGCTTCTCCGGGCAATTTCTCGCTGACTGGTATCGCATGGGCGATCTTGTCTGGTGCAGCGAACAAGACTCAGGCGGCATCGTCAATCGTCGAGCTTGAAAAGCTTCGCTTCGCAGTAGGTTACAAGACCATCTCTAGTGACGAGGAAACGGATGACTACCAGCTTGCTCCCAATCCATCTGGCTTCCTCCTGGAGGCGCTCTTCAAATCCCGTCGCGATTTTGGGGTGAATAGCACTGCCGCTATCACCCACCTGCTAGACAATCTGTGGGGCAGCATGGTGAACAATAACGAGTACTACTCGGGCGCGAGCTGGGAGTACGTGAAGCCTGACGGCTCACCAGGTATCGACCTATTCACTAGCTTGGCGCATCCGTGGGGTGCAGCTCCGACCTATGTCCTGCCGGAATATCTGTCGGGCGTTGCTCCGATAACGCCTGGGTACAAAAATGTCATCATCACACCTTTGATCGGGTATTTGAGTTTACCGGAGGTAAGCGGAAGGGTACCAACGCCTAATGGGCCGATTGAAGTGGCTTGGACGCAGAGTGATGTGAGGTTCGACCTCACCATTGTCGTACCTGCGGGGACGACAGCTACGTTGCAGTTACCGTCTGGCGCGACCGTGAGCGGGCAAGAGCTGCATGTTGGACAGCTTAGACTCTCTTGTGGGAAGACAGAACTTAGTGTCAACGTCCAGCCGTGACACTGCTAGAGAACAACTGCAATTGCACTAAGTAGACATGATGGTCTTCGAGCTGTTGTGACCAAAATATCATGCAGCGACTAGCTGCACGAGATACATCATGTGAGGATTGAGATCTTGCTGTGATCATTTTTTCAAGTGTTTATCACATTACCAATACTCTAAGGTATCATTTCATGCCGTCTATAAGTAGATATAGCAAAAAGGACCATCCGTGGTGCTCATCAGATCGCCCATCGTGACTGCCGGGGACGCAGCATAGCCCAAATCGATGATAGTGTTAAGTGTAGTGTTTGCAGAGGGAGGCGAGTTCAGGAACGTGTCTGTGCCAGAGATACCACTCTCGCCAAAGCGTGTCTTCCTGTCGAGCTGTTGCCATATCCACCACGTGCGGTCGATCGTGCCCTGAAAGTGTCAGCTTGCACACATAGACCATAAGTGGGGACGCACGTACATGGTGAAAGTAGAAGAGGGGATCCCCAGGAGATGTGTAAAGGTCACGGCCGGGGTCACCGCCCCATGAGTAGTGGCCTAAGAAGATATGTTAGCGTGTGAGAGATGACTGGCTAGGTGTTTTTATGACTTACCTCCACCATGTACACCAATACTACCGCTGCCTGGAGGACCTTGCATCTCCAATTGGAAATCACTGATAGTCTTGTGGTCCAAAATCAGACTGACAACACTAGTAGCGTTGGCCCATCGCTTGTTGGCGTAGTCCGTCAAGTCGCGCTGAAGACATCTAGGGTTATAAGAGAGTCCGTTCCCGTTTGAGATTGTGGAGCCATTAGTAATGCCCAGCGCGACAGGGCCAAGGTTGACCTTCATATCCTTAAATGGTCCAGACGTAACGCAACCACCCCCCGTGCCCGCGGGAATGGCAATCTCAGCCAGGCCATTGCCACCGAGAATAACGTTGCCACGCCCTGGAATGAATTCACCGTTGCCAGACATGGAGTAATCCGAACCATCGAACAAGGGCGAGT
Organism: Ascochyta viciae; assembly: GCA_004335155.1. Classification (NCBI taxonomy): domain Eukaryota; kingdom Fungi; phylum Ascomycota; class Dothideomycetes; order Pleosporales; family Didymellaceae; genus Ascochyta; species Ascochyta viciae. The sequence goes on from SATY01000992.1 coordinate 12,475, forward strand.
TCTCGAGACCAGTGACGGCTGTCTTGGTCCAATCCCAGTATGGCTAGGATGGTCAGTATGTAGGTGAGAGCCAAGCAAGTGACTCGATAGCTTACCTGGTACCCTTTGTAGCCGCATTCGTTGCGGAGCGCTTGCTCGTACTGCCAGATGAAGTAACGGTGCCCTAAAGAAGCGTCAGCTGGCTGCGGTAAAACGACTAGAATATACCACTCACATGCTAGGAAAGATCCGGTGTAGTGAATCTTGAGGGTTTGGTTGATGTGTGTGCCGACCCAATCATCAAATCGTGACCGCGCACCAGGGAGTAGGGAAGCGGGCGTCTTGGTCTTCTTTTTCTGCAGACACAGAACGGCATCAATGTACGACTTGCGTTCCCGCTTTGAAAGAGTACCCCATTCGCGGCGGACAGCAACATTGTAAAGGTTGCATGATCCACGCTTGGTCTTACTGTTCTCAGACAGAGATGTGTTGACCTGGTTCTGTGCGAAGTCGGATAACTGGCCCAATTGATCGGCCGCAACCGCTACATCGGCGCTCGCAGCTGTAAACGCGACTGGAGACGCAGATGACGGGGTCTCAGAAGACTTCTCTTGTGGAGCTGGCAGAGCATGCGACAACGTGCCAGCGAGCAAGGAGAGAGCCAATGGGGAGCTAAAACGCATCGTGGCTGAGGGAGATTGAGATAAACAATAGCACGGAAGGTGAAACGAGTAGACAGACTCCTGCAACGCAAATCGCTTCCAGGGGACTCGTCAGTTATATTTGAGTTTGGAAAGCCCTGGGGATTTTTAACGACGTCTGGAGCCTCAACTGCCGTAGAACATCAAAGCGCTTAGACCCTCATTTTGCGGTGAACACATCGTACCATAGTAAGATTTTGATTTGATGCTAGCATAGTATGCCTGCATGGCGCGATAGGATGTGATCCCTAGAAGCTATATTCGGTCTTACTTTCAAGCGCAAGGCGAAGTTACTGTTGTAAGTATAGCATGGGCAACTACATATGGTAAGCTTGAAGTATCCCGAGATTAGGCAGCGTACTTACCTTGGAGCCGGAGGCTCTAGTGTTGCGGCGAGAGGTGCCGACGGCCAAAATTTCTCTTAATCCGCCGGTTCCTTGCAGAGGCAACTGCATGATCCAGCCCACTTTGCGGGGCTTGTGCAATATCTTGACCTTGCCAATACGCACGTGTCTGTCGGCCAGATGAACGCGGAGCTAGAGGCTACTCGGGTATGGTAGCATTGTTGAAGGGAGCAGGATATCGTAAAGCAAAGCTTGTTGATGCGTCATAGCAGGCTCTTGCGCTCAAGCTCTTCAACAATACCGCCATGGATGCATAAGCAGATGGAGGTTTCCCAGCGCACCGGTCTGACTATCGCTTGCTTGCAGATGTGCATTTCCATGAGCAGCGTCGAGCATAAGTGGGTGGGGCGATGATTGAAATGTTGGAGTGATGGAATTGACGCGTTGAAAAGGTGACGATCACATGGAGAATACAATATTGTAAAGATCTGCTCACACAAGTCCCAGCGGTTCGGCTGTACATCGTGCTGATCGTGCAGTGGTAATTACGAGCCGGGTCGCGCACCGCGCGAGCCGGGGGGGGGCGGGCTGGG
>SATY01000993.1:0-14080 GCA_004335155.1 Ascochyta viciae
CGAAAGTAGAGTATAAATACTACTTGCTTTCCCCCTCTCTTTGTTCTGTACCTAGCATTTAATATAATAACTTGTCTATTATATTATCTTATTATTACTATATTAACTACTCTTGCCTCTTTAGGCTATACGCTTTCTATTTTAGAATTACCTAGTCTAGTTAGTCTAGGTCTTCTAGATTAGGGAAGAAAGTAGTCTGTCCTCCCTTTTCCCCTACTTTCTTTACAACAGGTGCTGTAGAGCTGCTATTAACAAAGAGAAAGAAAGAAAAGAGAAAGAAAGATAAAAGCAAATAGTACAGTAGTTAAGAAACTACAAAGAAAACCTAGTAGTAATTAACATAGAATTAAGATTTATAGTTTATATAGCGCTACGCATATCTCCCTAGATTCCTATACAAAAAACTAACTTCTAAGATTTTTTCTACTGTATAAATCCTGCAACGCAAAACTTGTACTTAAATCTATTTAGAGCTTATATAAGAAGAGCAAGTAAGCCTAATAGCAAGCTTACTTAGCTTCATAGAGGTTTAACTAAATAAAGCTAGCAACAGATAATTTAGGTAGGTTTTAATAGTAGTATTAGTTTAGTTATAGTATCCTAAAATTAGTGTGTAGGCGTTAAGGTAGCATATAGTCTTTACTAAAAAGTAAGAGAATGCTGTTATTAATGTACTAAAAGTTAGTTGTAGTATCTTAAAGGCAGTGTGTAAGTGTTAAGGTAATATACAGTCTTTGCTAAAAAGTAGAGAAACAATGTTATTAATGTATTAAAAGTAGCCTAATATTATGCTAAATATAGACAATCTTACAAAAGGCGTATTAACTTGCTATTTAGAGTTAGTAAGGTTGCTAAAATAGTTACTAATAAAGATGTCTTTAGGTTATAGGACCTACTCTATAGGCATCTTAAGACTAGGGGGCTTTAGCTTGTCTAGATTCTTATAGTAATACAAGAACGCGTTATAGTGTTTAAGGTGTTATTTAGCAAGTTCCTATATTAGCAAAGAGTTATTAGACTACTTAATCTAATACTCCTAGGTGCCTTAGCGCCTGCAGTAGTTAATGAACTTATTAACAAACTATTTCTAAGAGATATTGCCCTAATTATTAATAATATCCACAGGTTCTAGTTTAGGGATTGTTTAATCTAGTAGCCTATCTTAAGGCGCTTCTTAGAGCAAATTAGGATAGAACACTAGAAATATGCCTTTTAAAATTATCTTATTAAGTAGCTAGAGTTTGTAAGCAGCTCTTTTGTAAATTACCTAAGTAACTAGGTACAGTCTAGCGTATTTATAATTAAGCTTTTTTAAAAGTTAAGTAGTGCTCTAGTTCTAGGTTAATACCTAAACTAAGTCTTTAACATTATATTTTAGCATTTATTGTTAGTAAGCGTTAGCCTGTGTTTGCTGTTCTTAATGCGCCTAAGTTAGCTAAATCTTTAGGTATTCTAAAAGATTAGTGTAGGTTTAAAGAATCTTATCTACTCTTAGAATTTAATATTTAGCGTTCCTAGAAAGCGACTTAGTATATTAATAGTCTTTGCTAGGGTAAATCCTACTGTGTAGGTAATAGCTAAGATCTACAAAGAAGAGGGTAAGACTAGTAAATAAGTTAATAGTATTATTAACCTAAAACTTAGCTAAGTATAGCTATAACACCTAGTTGTCTTATATATAATTAATGTATTTGTGTAGCAGTCTAAGAGGAAAACTTAGTAACTATTCTTCTAGAACTATAAGCTAAGTTTGTAGTTGCCTTAATCTAAGGCAGTAAACATCTTCTAAGGAGCAAGGTTAGTAGCGTAGGCTTTACTAAGCATTTCCTCTATTAAGCGTAGGTCTTCTAAATAAGGAAATAATTCTAATGTTACTATGCTGTTAATATTGTTAATAGGCTCTTTATTGTCTATATTAGAGTTAGGTGTTAGGCTTAGAGTAGTACAGAGCTAAGCCACCGCCTAAGTATCTAGAGTAACAAATAAGGAATTCTGTTAAGAAAAGATTAATAAAGCTCTTAGAGTAGCCTAGATTGTAGGTGCTATACTAGAGGACAGGTGTTTTAGTTATAAAACAATCTAGTAGGTATTAATAAGGCTTATTTTATTTTTGTTTTTAGGAATGTCTTAGGCTTGCTAGCTAAGGGCGTTTACTTTGCTATTCGTCTCTCCTAGTGCGTAAACAATCTTAAAGTCAAATTAAGAGAGAAAAGGTAACTAGTAGGCTTGCCTCTAATTAAGTTTCTTAGTTGTTATAAAGGTTTCTAGATTCTTATAATTAGTTATAACCTAGATTAGGTGTAGAGAACCTATAAGTTTAGGCTCCTATTTCTTAAATGCCTAAATAATAGCTATTAGCTCTATATTATAGATATTGTAATTGCATTTAGCAAAGGAGTGTTTTTTTAAAAGAATGCTATAGGTTGTAGAGTGCCTTTAGCATTACCTTGTTTTATAACCCCACTAGAAGCCCACCTAGAAGAGTTAGTAGAAATAAAGATTAGCTAACTAGAGTTAAAATGCTGCAAGACTAAGTTAACTATAAAAGATTTCTTTAGTTAAGCAAAAGTATTAATGTAGGCTTATGTAGGTTTAAATTTCTTATACTACACTATGCAATAAAACTTATTAGGGTCTTTTTATAATAGTTTAGCAATAACAGTAGACTTAACAGCTTATGTAAGTAGAAGGGCAATAGAGGAGTAGCCCTAAATAAATTATTAATAAAATCTAGTAAATCTAAGGAAGGAGAAAATATCTAGTACTGTTTAGGGCATCTCCTATTCTTAAATAGCCTAAATCTTGTTAGGGTCTATCTATAAACCTTAATCTATAATAATTATTCTAAGAAACTTAAGTTAGCTTTTGTAGAATTTAGACTTCTTAGAGTTAACATACAATCTATATTTCTTAAGGCAGCTAAGAACCTGTTTAACGTGTGCTTTGTGTTCTTAGAGAGTATTAGAGTATACTAAGACATAGTCAAAATAGGCTGGTTAGAATTAGTTTAAATATTTAAAAAGTGCTTTATTAATAGCCTGTTAAAACATTGCAAGAGCGTTGTATAGACTAAAAGGCATAACTTTATACTAGTAAGTGCCCTTTTAAGCAGAGAATGCAGTAAGCTATTCTAAGCTAGGTTTTATACAAATTTAATAGAAGGCGTAAATAATATTAAATTTTAAAAAGATCTTAGCTTTTTTAAGGTGTGCTATAGTCTCTTAAAAAAAAAGAATAGAGTAGCGGTCTTTAACTATAGCTTTATTTAATTCTTAATAACCTACGCATACACGTAGACTACTGCCTAGCTTAGCTATAATAAGGAGATTATTTTAAGCTAGCAAGTTGTAGCGCTTAATAAATCCTTAAGACTTATTTTTCTTAATGTAATGTTTGATGGCCTTCATTTGTTGTCCTAAAAAAGGTCAAAGGCAGTAATTAGGTAGGTTAATGCCTAGTTTAAGTTTAATTTTATAGTTAAAATCTCTATAATTAGGCAATGTTTCAGCTACAGCTTAGTTAAAGGTAGGAATAAAGTTAGCATATTCCTCTAATTCTTCTGTAGTAAGTAGATTAGAGAGTAAGAGATCTTTAGGAGGCTAGAAAAATTTGTTAAAATTATTATTAGCTAAAGCCCTTCTAGCAGTAGTAGTGTTTAGTTGCTAAATAACAAAGACTAGATGCCTAGGTCTCTTGCTATAAAGGTAAATAGCTTTAGCTAAAACTAAGCGCAGAATAACTAACTTATTAGTATATAATGCTGCGCTAGTAGGGCTAAGTTTAGGTTAGGTAGATTTCCTATTCTAGGGTTTGCTTAAACTAGACTGTAATAAGCGCAGAAGCTTAGTGTTTAACTTAGAGCCTTTACACAGCAATAAAAAAGTCTAAGAAGTAGTGTTGTAGTGTCTATCTTAAGCAATACTTATTATTAAAGCAAATAGAGCAGTTGCGCTATAAGACTAAAGAATTATTAATAGCCCTCTAGTAGAATCCTAAGATAAGTTAAAAAGATCTACAATTGTTTATAATATAGGCTCTAGTACATTCTAAGTAAAAGCCTAATTAGAGGTAAAACTTAGCATAGTAAGTAATAGTCTTAGAGAGATAACTATTGTATCCTTAGCAGACAATAGAAGCAGCTAAAGGGATAAGATAAAGGGCCTCAGTATATTGTAGAAATTTGCGTAATTTAAAGCTAGAATTAGCTCTATTATTAGCTAAAGCGCAGATCCTGTGTAGAGTATTATTATTGCGTCCTAAGAAAGCTAAAAAGGCAAGTTAACTATAATGTTCTAAGCTGTCTTTAGTTTAGTTCTATTTGCTGCTAGCTTTTTAGAGCACAGTATTAGCCTCTGCTAAACCTAACTAAGGCAAGAATAGGTTCTTAGAGCGCACTTGTTTGTAATCTAACCTTAAGTAGTAACTAGAACTTAAGGGCTCTAGTTTTCTAACTTAGAGGCAGAGTTATTATGTAAAGATTTAAAGAATTTGTCCTTAGTATTGTCTTTTAGGTTGTCTAAAGTAGCTATATATTAGTTTGTTAGTTTATTCTAAAGAATAGTTAAAGATAGTGCCTTAGGCTTTAGTAGTTCTAGGCATTAGTTAGACTTATAGCCCTTAAGTCTACAGTTAAAACAAGTAAACTTATTAAAGAATGCAGAAGTAGAGTCCTTAGAGCAATAAGAACAAGTATCCTTAGCCTTAAGAGCAGAGGTAGGCTAAGCTAAGATAGTAGTAGTAAGTAGTACTAGCAGGACGTTGCAAGTAGTTAACTAGCTATGCAAGATAAAGCAACTAGGCTAATTACCTACAAAATCTTTAGTTGTTGCCTTGTTAGAGATAAGAGTATAGTTAGAAAAGAAGGTGCTAAGCTAATTGTAATATTCTTACAAGCTAGAGAGAAACTTCTTATAAGAGATACTAGCTATCTAATAGTAGTAAAAGTCTAGTAGTTTTGCCTGTAGGCGATAGTAGTAAGTTTTAAGAAACTAGTTAAGCTGCTAGGCAAAGTATTCTATCTTAGTGCAAAAGACAGAGAAAGTAATTAAGGCATTAGCAATGTCTAGTAAGAGAGAACAAAGAAAGATAAAGGCATTAAAAGAGTGTTTAGCTAATCTAAAGGTGTCTTTGTTCTTATAAACATTTTATAAGCAGTAACTATAGTCTATAGGTTTAGAATAGAGACAACTAAACCTAAATTAATCTTAGAGCAAGACGTAAGCAGGTGTTACAATCTACAGAATACAGAAAGGATTCGCCTAATTATAATAGCTGCAGCATAGTGATTATAACAACAGAATAAACACAAGTAAGTAACAATTATAGTATTAGCACTTAGCAAGGGACTAAGGGAACGCGTAACCTAATTAGGGCTTAGCGTAATTAGTATGATTAGTAATTAGTTTAATTAGTGCTTAGTGTAGTTAGAGAATACACAACACTAATTAGTCTATATTACAACTACTATTATTAAAGTATATAGTTTATAGGAACACAACTCTTATAGTTTGTATTTAACCTTGTTAATTAACTTTGTTATTAGAATATCTTAACCTGCTTGCAAAATAGATAGTCTACTCTATACTCTTCCTTGCACTTAAGTAGCTAAGGTCCTAGATGCATACTACTTACTACTTCTTCTAGTTCCCTGCTCTTGTATTTATCCTTAAGACCTAATTAAACAATTACTTACAGACTTTGTCAAAAGTGTAAAACTTAACATTTTAAACACTTTTAAGATAAGTACTTTAGGAACCTATGCTACCCCTAGCAGCTCTTGCTTAAGCGATGTTAACATGAATGCTACTGCTACAAACAGCACTATAAATGTTACTAAGCCTAAAACCTACAATAGCGAACAAAGTAAGCTTAACAACTAGCTCCTCTAGTTTAACTTGTTCTTTAAGTTTTAAGGAAGTAAGATCCTAGACAATAAATGTATTATGCTAGCTATAAGTTACATGCGTAGCAACGCATCTAAATAGATTAAGCCCTTCCTTTAGAAGGCTATGTTAGATAATTATTCTAACAAAATCTTAGTATAGTTTAACAACTTCAACAAGTTTAAGAAGGTAGTTAAACTAATCTTTAGAGTTTTAAACAAACTAGCTATTGCCTAACGTAACATTTAACGCATTAAGTAAAATTAGTCTACAGCTAACTACGCTGCAGAGTTCTAACAACTTGCTACTAATATAGAATAAAATAACACTACATTAATAACTATGTTTAAGCAAGGCCTTAAGCTTAAAGTTAAAGAGGAACTAATGCGCACTAGCGCTAGTACCAACACCTTAGACAAACTAGTTAACAAAGTAATTAGCATTAATGTTAAGCTATACAAGCTTTAGATAGAATTAAGAAACAACTCTAGAGCACGCGTTGTAATTAAGGTTAATAATTACCTGCCTCTACACAACTAGTAGCGCAACAACCTAAACTAAGGAAATTAAGGCAATTGCAACAACTACTAGTCTAATAGCCGTTAACGCATCTATAGCAACACACAGAGTAGATACTATAGACCTAAAGCTATAGACCTTTTAAACCTTAACAAAGGACTAAGCCTACTAGGACACTAAAATAAAAAGAGCAAGAGAAGCAATAACTTAGGCAATAGGAACAACAAAACCTGTTATAACTACAGCAAGATAGGCTACTTTGCTAGGGACTGCTATATAAAGAACAAGGTTTTCTAGCAAGTTAACATACTATCCTGTAGTTACAAAGACACAGATGCTAGTAATAAATAAGAAGTAATTACTAATAAAGTAGAACAAGTTATAGAAGGCCTAGAGTCTAGTCCTAAGAATAATATAGAGTATATTAAACCTTCTAAGCACACAGCAACACTTTATACAGAATTATAAGAGTACTAAAACAAGATAAACAACTTCTTAGACACAACAGGGAGGACTCTAGCTTAGATTAGATCTAGATTAGTACGCTGATACTACTACAAGAAGTGCTACTGCACTTAAAGACAATAAGAACGCAAAGAAAACAATAAAGCATATTGTAATATATATTAATCCCTTGTACATTAGCTAACACTACTACTTAAGCACGTAAGATTAAGACGTAGCCTCAACACAATTATTATAGGACTTAAGGAAGACCTTATAGACTGCTAGCGCCTTGTTAACAAAATTAATAACAAATTAGAAGAAGAAAATTAGTGTAATTAGGAATTATAACGCACACAGAACTATATAACAAGCTAGCTACCTTTAGCTACTATTAATTCTTGCACATAGTACACTCTAAACGCTTAGAACCTAAAATATATAAACCTTTTATAAACTGTATATAGAGATAACAGTTGCGCAATATACTATAAAGACAAGTTAAGAGTACACTATTTTCTATTGCCCTACAACTACTATTGTGTATAATAGTATAAGTGCACTAACAACTTTTATAACATTTATTTAATTAATAAACGCGTCTACGTTATGTTCTCTAAGGATAACAACCTAACTGCAGCAACACGCATGCAGCTATTAGTTAATAGTAACTACTTTAACAACTACTAGTAGTTATGCCTTAACCCTAGATGCAGGAAGCACTAAGGTGTAAAAGAATTTAAAAGGTTTAGAACAAACAACAAATCTTTTTAGAGAAATAAACAAGAGTACCTAGAGTCTTGCTATTAACTCTATTAGGACCTATAATCTTATTAAGCTCTCTATTGTATTAAATAGGAAGGGGCTATTAGCACTTTTAGACTTAGGAGCACAAGAGAACTATGTTTCCTTACATAGAGTATAGCTAGCTAGACTATGCTTCTTATGTTAAGAACACTTGTATCAGCTCTAAGTAGCTAATAGAGAACTAATGCTAGAAGAAGCAGTTATAATACATAAAGTTAAGTGCTAACTCCTCTAGATATAAAGACACTATAAGTTGATATTGCTAGACGTCTTAAGTACAGCTACTTACAATGTTATATTAGAATTGCTATAGTTATAAAAGCACAACTTACAGATTAATTAGAAAGATTAACAGCTTTTGTTTAAAGGGTATAAATATAGTATAACTGCACACTAGCCTACGCAACCTACGCTAGAGTTAGTAGATAAGAAGGAGATTAACAACATCTCTTTAAACTATTAGATGTGCTAAGATAGAGCAGTTAATTGTATAGACCTAAAAAGCTCCTCTATAGCAATTAAGGAGAAAGATAGTATAACTCCTGCTATACTAGATGTGTACCGTTAGTACACCTAGATGTTTAAAGAAGAGCTATCTGCAAAAGCGCTACCTAAGCACTAACCTTAGGATTATAAGATTAAGCTCTAAGAAGAGAAAGAACTACCCTTTAGGCCTATATACTAGTTATCTAAGAAAGAGCTTAAGATACTAAGGAACTACATTAAAGAGAATCTTGCAAAAGGATTTATTAAGAAATCTAAATCTCTAGTAGGATTTCCTATTCTATTTGTACTAAAAAAGGACAGCAAACTACAACTTTGCGTTAATTACTAAAAGCTTAATAACATTACTATTAAGAATTAGTACCTGCTGCCTAACATAACAGAACTGCAAGACTAGTTATTAAGAGCGAAGTTCTTTACTGCACTTAATCTATGTAGAGCGTACAACCTAATACACATAAAGAAAGGCAAAGAATAAAAAATAGCGTTTAGAACCTATTATAAACATTTTAAGTATATAGTTATACTATTTAGGCTAACTAATGCACTAGCAGTCTACTAGGCTCTTATTAACAATGTACTATAAGCATACCTAAACATTACTATAGTAGTCTACTTTAACAATGTCCTAGTGTACAGCAAGATACTAGAAGAACATAAGGTCTATATACAACAAGTGTTAGAATGCTTAGCAAAAGCAGACTTTAGGCTAAAGCTAGAGAAGTGCAAATAGCACAAAGACAAAGTAGAGTTCCTTAGCTATATTGTAGAAAGGTACAGAGTTAAGATAAGTAGAATAAAGACATAGGTAGTAAAGGATTAGCTAATACCTAAAACTATTAAGAACATTTAAGAGTTTCTTAGGTTTATTAACTTCAACCAGCGCTTTATTAAGGATTACTTCCTTAGAGCCTTACCGCTCACTAAGCTTACGCAGAAGGACGTACTATTTAAGTAAAAACAAGCATAAGAAGATGCATTTTAATTACTTAAGCAAGTATGCGTAAAGCTACCTAGAATAATTATATTTAAGAGCAGAAAACTGCTTTAACTTAAAACTAATGCCTTAGATTTAGCATTAGAAGCATGCGCAACTTAGGAACAAAATAGCTTAAAGCATCTAATTGCCTACTACTTACGCAAGTTTATAGGACCTAAAGAACACTACAATATACATAACAAAGAACTCTTAGCAATTATATTAGCCTTAGAATATTAGCAAGTTTACGCAGAAAGCTACTTAGACCTTACTATCTATACAGATTACAAAAACCTAGTATAGTTTACTACAACTAAGGTACTTAACTAGAGACAGGTTTAATAGGCTAAAGTACTAGAATAGTACAAGTTCAAGATCCTATACACACTAGAAAAAGACAATAGTAGAGCTAATGCACTTAGTTAACAATATAACCTTGCAGGAACTAAAACAATAAATAAACACGCTATACTTAGAGTTAATAAGAATAGATTCTTAGGACTATTATAGCAGCTTAACAACATAATATAGGTTTAGAAGAAACAGCGCATTCTGTTAGAAGTACTAGAAGAATTATAAGAAGAAATTATAGCTAGTTACTATAAAAACCTACTTTATAGACACCCTAGTATTACAAGAATAATAGAACTTATTAAGAGATATTACAAGTTCCTAAATATAAAAGACAAGGTTACTAAGTATATTAAAGATTGTATAGATTGCTAGAAGAATAAGCACAGCACATTCACTAAATATAAAGAAGCATAGGTAATAGAGCTACTAACAGCCTCTTAGATAAACATTACAATAGACTTTGTTATACAACTATCTACTTCTAAGAACTCTGTTATAAGATATAGCTACAACTTAATCTTTGTTGTAGTAGACAGATTTATAAAAGCTGTAGAAAAAATACTCTTCTAACACAGTTATACTATAGAGCAGCTTACTCACGTATTTCTAAACTAAGTTGTTAAGCATTACAGCATTCCTGAATTAATTATTAGCAATAGAAACAAGCTCTTTACGTTAAACTATTAGACAACGCTCTTAGCAGCTATTAGCACTAAGAAGAAGCTATCCACAGCCTATTATCTATAGGCAAATAAACAGACTAAACGTACAAACTAGACTATAGAAACAATTTTACAGATATACAGCAACTAATAGTAAGACAACTAGGTTTTGCTATTACTTATAGCATAGATTGCATACAATAACAAGTTATTAAAAGCAATAAGCGCAACACTATTCTTCTTAAATTATAGAAGATACCTAAATCTCTTTACTAGAGCACTAAATACGCTAGTACAAACAGAATTAGCAATCTCCTTAGTTTAGAAACTAAAGGAAGTACATAAGAAAACGCTAGAAAACATTAGCAAAGTTTAAGAACAAGCAATCTCTTATATTAACTAGAAACAAAAAACAGCACCTTAGCTAAAAGAAGGGAATAAAGTCTATCTCTTTATAAAAAACCTTTAAACGCAAAGACCTACAAAGAAACTAGATTATATTAAAGTTAGACTATTTTTCATTTCTAAGCAAATAAGCCTAGTTAACTATAGACTTGCGCTGCTTAAGAATATAAAGATCTACCTAGTGTTCTATATATCTCTATTAGAACTAGCTAACCCTAGAACGCTAATCTAGAAGGACTTCTACTACTAGGTCAACATTAACAACAAGTAAGAAGTTGAGAAAATAATACAACATTGCAACATTAGTAACAGTAACAAATACCTAGTTAAATAGTTAGGTTACCTAGAGTTAGAAAATACATAGGAACTAACTACACACCTTACAAACTACTAGTAAATATTAAAGCAATTTAAAGAGACTAATTAGGCAAAGCTACGTCACTCTTCTAATACTCTAATAGATAACCCGTAAAGGCACCCTAGGTACTAGGCAACAACAAGAACTTGTTAGATAAACCTATTAACTTAATAGTCCCTGTCTCTAGCTGTTCCTGCTCTTTAATACCACGCTCCTCTACCGCGATAGCCTCTTTAGCACAATAATTTAATAAATCTATTTATTATTGCAACTATTCTTTGCGTGTACAAGCTACACGCAGGTCCTCTATAGCTTTTTTAAATACTTAGAGCGCTTTAGTTTGCGCTTTACAACTTTCTTTTATACAAACCTACAACTTCTCTTTTTTAGACACTAGTTAAGTAAACTTAGATTAAGTTATTCTTACGTCACAACGTTGCCCTAGATAGATATACTTGCTGCACTTCTTAGACTAAATATAAACCTTGCATACATAGTTGTGCTTTACACAGGTTTTGCATTTCTACACTATAATCTTCTTAAAGAACTTAACAAATTTGTACAAACAATAACAGCAAGCTAAACTTAAGATAGTTAGATGTTTTAGCATTGTTAAGACTTGCTTAATAATTAAGGAAGGGCCCCGCGTTATATAAACAAGCTTAAGAGACTAAGCTAAGACAGAAGGATGATAGTGTTACAATCTACAGAACATAGGAAGAATTTGCCTAATTATAGTAGCTGCAGCATAGTAATTATAACAATAGAATAAACATAAGTAAGCAACAATTATAGTGTTAGCACTTAGCAAGGAACTAAGAGAACACGTGACCTAATTAGGGCTTAGCGCAATTAGTATAATTAGTAATTAGTATAATTAGTGCTTAGTACAGTTAGAGAATACACAACACTAATTAGTCTGCATTACTACTACTATTATTAAAGTATATAGTTTATAGGAACACAACTCTTATAGTTTGTGTTTAACCTTGTTAATTAACTTTGTTATTAGAATATCTTAACCTACTTGTAAAATAGATAGTCTACTCTATACTCTTCCTTACACTTAAGTAGCTAAGGTCCTAGACGCATACTACTTACTACTCCTCTTAGTTCTCTACTCTTGTATTTATCCTTAAGACCTAATTAAACGATTACTTACAGACTTTGTCTAAAGTGTAAAACTTAACAGCAGGGTCTTAAGTGTAAATTATAAAAAAGTCTGCCTAATTGCTAGAGTGCTAGTAGTTGCGTCTATTTACTTGCATGTAGTAAAGGCAATTAAAGAGCTGTTTACTAAAGTTGTTCTTAGGGCTAGAGAAATATTAGGGTTTCTTTATAGTCTTGTCTAGCTAGTTGTTGTATTAGTCTAGTAACTGCAGGAAGTAATAAGTGCTAGCTAATATAGAAGTTAATAATACAGCAGAATAGCTCTCCTATAGTGTAAAAGTTAAGAGAGTAGTCTAAGTAGCTAGTATAACCTAAAATTAGTCTATAGTAGCTAGTGCATTATTGCGTTGTTTAGATTCTAAAAGAATAGTGTATAGCTAATCTAAGTTGTTATTAGAGCTAGCAAATAGATTCTATTCTAGCTTAGTAGACTCTAAATAAAGAAGAATAAAGCAGCGTAAGTGCCTATATTAAGAAGCAGGTTAATTAGGGGCTTAGTTCTTATTAGCTAGAATAGCGCCTTTAGCAACAATGTAGTTATAGGCTAAGCAGAGCTTTTAGTAATCTAGTTTAAATTAGTTAGTCCAGAACTAGTGTGTGTTAAAAACAGTCTTAAAAGAATTATACTTAGTAACTATATAGTTACATTTGTTAATAAGTGTAGAGCAGGTGTTTTTGTACTAAGCAAGACTTGTTTTAGTTATCTAAAGTTTAGAGGTAACGTTTAAAATCCTGTTTAATATATTATAGAGAAAGCCTATAAGAACAAAGGCAAAGATTGCTAGTTAACAATGCAAAAGACAAGAGAAGTACTAATTTAGCAAGTTGTCTAAAAGCTAATAGAGGCCTAGAGATTAGATAAACTAAGAGTATTAAGCAAGGTTATAATCCTCTAAGACTTGCTAGAAGAATTAGGAAGGTACTATATTAGCTTTAGCATACAAGTAGAGGAAGTTCTTAGTAAGCTTATCTAGTAAGCTCTAAGTGTTTAGCAAAGATGTGTTGTAGATAGGAACTTTAGAAGCTAGTATATACATAGAGTGTTAAGCAAGGTTATAATCCTGTAAGACTTGCTAAAAGAATTAGGAGAGTACTATATTAGCTTTAGCATATAAGTAGGGGAAGTTCTTAGTAAGCTTATCTAGCAAGCCTTAAGTGTTTAGCAAAGATGTGTTGCAGATAGGAACTTTAGAAGCTAGTATATGCATAGAGTCCTTATAGCAGAGATTTAGTAGCTCTATAGTAGAAGCACTCTAGTATTCTAGGATTATAGGCTTAAATGTAGTAGACTTAGCACCTTATGCCTCTAAACATTAAATAGAAGGGGAGTTATTTAGAGAGTAGGAGATAGGTTAAAGAACTAGTGTCTCTTTATTACCTAGAAACTTAGAGGAGGGTTAATTAAAGCTAGCAGAGGAAAGGCCCTTAGAGCAAGAAATAAGGCGCTTAGTAGTACTTCTAGCAGAACAGCAGCTAGCTTTGTAGAATAGGTTAGCAACCTACTTAGAGATAGATAATATAGGCTAAGTTAGAGAGTTAGTAGAAGAAATGCATAGCCTAAACTTATCTCTATTATATAAGAGATTGCAGTTGTGTCTAAGAGGAGGCATCTTGTCTTAGCTAGTATTATTAGAATTAGCTAGCGCTATAGCTGTAGTTTTAAAGATACAGTAAGATTAGTAAGAAGTTAGTTAAGAAGTAAGTTAGGTAGTTAAAGGAGAAAGCAGAGCACCTATTGCCTTAAGTAGTAGTAAGGACCTAGAGCGAAGCTAAGTGAAAGAAGAGGAAGTGTACAGTAAAAGGTTAGCAAAAGAAAAACTAGTGTTAGTAAAAGAGTTAAAGTAAAAGAAGCTAATATAACTAATACTTAAGGTTGTGCAAAGAAACAAGTTAGAAAGTACTTAAAGAAGTAGAGGAAAGCAGCGCTAGACTACTTAAAAGGCGCTAGAAAGCAGCGCTAGACCACTTAAAAGGCGCTAGAAAGGAGGCGCTAGAC
>SATY01000994.1:0-14020 GCA_004335155.1 Ascochyta viciae
AGGTCTAAACTAGAGTTATAAAAACTCTGCAACCTCTGCCCTAGAGGTTGTTCTTTATTAAATCCATCTTGTATTTTACTAGCAAATTCCCTTAGAGGTCAGCTCCTTACATTAATAACCTTAGATAATGCTAAGCTATACAAGATACAGATTGCAGAGTATAGAGCTAAATTAAGCAACTAGGCTACTTAGTCTACGCGCTTGCAGAATATATAGACTTAGGTTAATACTATAGTAGACCTAGCAATTTTAACTCTAGCTATAATAACGCTTGTTAAAGAGAAGAAGTTAACTCTCTAATCCCTAATTAAGGTACTGAAGAAGGAGCTAGCTCTATCTAATGCTAGTGAGAAGAACTTAGTACATGCCTAGTACCAAGCTCACCTCTAGAAGGCTAGGCAGGGTTGGCAGAATCCTAAGAAGTAGCACTAGGAATGGAACCTTCTGTACAGCAAGGCCAAAGCTCTTAAAATCACTAACGTAGAGAGCGAGCTTGCAGTACACAACTTTTTAGACTCTTTAACAAAGATAGCACTAGACTAGTCTAGGGCTATGCAACAGTCTATTATCTAGAACTTAGTACTAGGTAACAAGACGCTTACTCTAGATAAAGTTAGCAGAGTGTATTTAGGTCTCCTTTAAGAGTACTCTGTTTAAGCTCTCTATAGCTTAAGCAGAGTGTTCGCTACTATAGGTTAACTAGCTTAGACAAAATTAACATTAAACAACCAACCTAACTAAGTAAAGATTAACTGCCTATATAGAAGATTATACTTCTAGAAGCTAATTAACTATAACCTACTAGAAAGAGCTCTCACAGGTAAACCATTTACCCCTAGCAATTAAGTTAAGAAAGAGATTCTAAAACGCCTCAACAAACCTAAGTACAAGGACTAGAAGAACAAGGTCATTAAGAAAGGCTAAATAAAAGATAGTAACAGCACAACAAGCGGTAGCAACTACCCTAGATTAATTACAGCGGCACTAATAGACTCTAACTTAATAGGACCTCAATCTATAGAACACAGGATCTACTCAACTATGGATTTTAATGCTTATCCCCTGTTAGACAGTACTATTCTTAACAATAGAGCAGCACTCTACTTAGTTAACAAGCTTAAGCTTATTGACCCTACTACTTTCTAGAAGGCTAAGAAGCTTACTTGTGTGGAGGCTGGTACCTAATCCTTCCTAATCCTAGGAACCAGCACTAGAGTAATCAAGAAAGCGCTAAATAGAACGAGCAGGGAACGTACAGAGGATCTAATCCTTTAAAACATCGCTGTAGTAGAGGGATTTTATGTTAATATTATGTTAGAAGCTTAATTAAAGAAGGCAGGTGTATAGTACTTAGGACTAGACTTAACACTGCGTATTAGCTTACTGCAAAAAAGCGTTGTATTAGCTACTCTAACGCGCTATTATAACCTTACTTTTATAGAATACAAGCTATTGTCAATCTATTTAGTTGTAATAAGCGTGACTCTATCTACTTAGAAGCTTAGATCGTGGACTACCTACCCTAGATCTAACAATAAGGATCTATAGCACGCTTAAGCTAGGCATCTAGGACCTACAGCGCTCTAAGCACTTGTAAAGAACGCCTAAAATATAAGGATTAACAGAACCTTACACTAGCAGTGCAAACACTGTGCTATAACTTATACAAGTTAAGTTATATCTAGAAGGCTAAAGGAACAATCTCTCTAGCTATACTAGCGAATTGCGTAGGATCTCTTTAATATGCCTAAAAGTTGCCTAGGAGAAGTATAGATGTTGCTAATCAAAGATAAGTATAGTAGGAAGATCTATACCTACCTAATTCATGCCAAGTTATTAGACAAGATTATAAGGGTATTTAAAAAGTTTAAGAGCAACCTACGCATATAATATAAGCTCTATATATCTATAATTCTCTAGGACAATAACGTCGCCACATTACTATAGCATAGCTAATTAAGATTTAGTGTATAGGCAGAGGATTATAGTATTAAAATCTAGAGCACCCTAACGTATACACACAAGCCAAATAGGAGTGCAGAAAAAGCTAGGCAGGAGATTATTACTAAATCTATTAAGATAAAGAGCAGGGCTAACCTACTAGAGAAGCTCTAGCTAGAGGTAGTAGAAGCAGCTACGTGGCTATACAACATAAGCCCATCTCACAGCTACAAGATAATTGCTCCCAACATAGTATTAGATAATTAGTTTAAACAGTACTTTAAGTACTATTAACTAGAGCAAATCTGTCACCACTTAGCAGATCTCTAGCTAGATTAGAGTAGAATTTATGCCTATAGATGCTGAGCATATCCTCTAAACAGGAATCAAGCAGCTAGGCGTAACAAACAGGAGTTTAAAGTAACTCTAAGAGGCTATATTAGATATCTAGTAGGATACAGAGCGTCTAATATATACAGGATATAGATCCTAAAGCTTAATTAGGTTATAACCACACGTAATGTTACTTTTAATAAGAGCTTATTCTGTAAAGAGAAGGAAGCAGTAGAGTATCTACAAGGGAAGCTTAAGTTAATTATAGATCTGTTGTATGAAAATAAGGTTAGAGATGCAGGAGAAGCATTTAAGAGTATTTTTAATTAGCTCTACGCAGCGGCCTATGAGCAGGCAGGCACTAAAGATCTAGGTTACTCTTAGCAGCAGCTAGGAGGTAAGGATCTAAGAGATAATAATTAACTGCCTAGCTAGCTAGTAGATTATACTAAACAAGGAACATCTCCTATACAAGTAACAAATAAGGCTAGTAAGTTACAAGGAATCTACGCAGGGAATCTAGAGTATTTAGGCCTAAGAATACTAGAGCTTATATCTAAGCCTAGCGTTGCACACCCTAGCAGCTCCTAGAAAAAGCACCTACTTAGAGGAGCGAGCCCGCTAAGAGGAGTAAGATTAGAGAGATCTAGGCGATATAACACTGCACCTATACACTCTAAGAGCGCTGCTCCTACAGCTCTAGGTGTTAAGGGCAACGTAGCTACTGCAGAAGACTTAAATTAATTAGAAGCAACACACACTCTAAGCTTACAACTAGTAAAGAGAAGTAGAAGGTTACGCTATCTAGATCTAGAGGATCCTAGAAGTAATATACTAGAGGCTTATTTTCTCCTATATAACTGCTAAACAGATTATAGAGAGAGCTACCTACTAGATAAGTTAATCCTACTAGGATCAACTAATAATAAGCTTAAAACAGTACATGCTGTGATACAAGCATTAGCAGAGAAGAAGAAGTAGCTACTAGTCTTGAACTAAGCTTAATAGCTACACAGGGACCAACTCCTAAACCTACTACAATAATAGAGAGATCTACTCTCTTACCTATATAGACCGCTATTTAAGCAAGCTACAGAGAAGGAGATTACTACTCTAGACAACGCAGGTACCTAGGAAGTAATTAATTTACTTACTAGAGATAACAAACTATTGCTACTTAAGTGGGTTTTCACGTACAAACTAGATAAGGATAGCTACTTTCTTAAGTGTAAGGTAAGGATAGTAGTACGCAGAGATCTCTAAGTTATTAACACAATCTAGTCTACCTACGCAGCAACGCTTACTGCTAGATCCTTTAGAACTGCTATAGCAATTACGGCTAAATTTAACTTAGAAATTATATAGTATAACATTGTTAGAGCCTTTTTACACGCCTATAGAGATTACTAGCTAGTAGTAACCTGTAAGCTACTAGATAGGTACAAGATACCTAGGAAATGCGTTTAGCTTAAACAAGCACTGTATAGGTTAAAAGACTTACCTCTCCTATAGTATAAGAAGCTCTCTTGAACACTTAAAGCAACTAGGCTTGTAGTATCTAAAGAAGAGCCTTGTTTGTTCTTTAGCAGTGATTGCTAGATACTGCTGCTCTTCTACGTTAATAATATACTAGTAATGTACTACTCTACCTAGATCTTAGAAGCAAAGCACATTGTAGATACAATCGCAGCAGCCTATACAATTAAAGATCAAGACCTAGTCTAGTAGTTTCCCAATATTAGAGTACTTAGGAACTAGGAATAGTAGATAATAACGCTCGTTCATAACAAGTATATTAACAAAATCGCTAAGAAGTTTAACCTTAACAAAACTAGACTCTTCTTACATACCTCGCTCCTTACTGTAGATCTAGTAAAAAGCACTAAAGAAGCTACTAAGCAGAAGATTAAGAGCTATTAAGAAAGAGTTAGATTAGTGCTGTACACTGCAATTATACTACAACTAGATGTAGCGTTTACAGCAGCTAAACTATCTCTATACCTTACTAATCTAAGCAAGGAGCACTTTAAAGTGGTACACTAGACAATTATCTACTTATACTAAACTAGGTATTAGTTAATCTAATACAGCGGGCATAGTAAAGCTAAGCTGCTTATTTACAGTAACGCGTTGTTTGCAGATAATGCTAAGACTTAGTAATCTTCTTATAGGTACCTTATAATGCTCTTTAGTAGGCTAATAGTATAGAAGGCGTCTTAGTGGGTTCTGTTACCACCTCCACTACTAAAGCAGAGCTCCTAGCACTAGAGCATATTGCTAAAGAGACTATAGCACTTAAACAGCTATTTACTAAGCTTACACTAATCCTAGGAGCTGCCTAGACAATCTTCTGTAACAACTAGCAAACAATTAGACTAGTAGTTAGAGAGAATAAGTGTATAACAACACAGCTGCGCTATATAGATATATAAAATATGTAGTTACAACAAGAGCATACTATAGGTACATTTAAAGTGCTCTACCTCTCTACTAACAGTATGCTAGCAGATAGATTAACAAAAAATCTATTAAGGCAACAGTTTAAAAGGTTTAGAGCCTAGCTTAACCTTAAGGATATAATTACAACAGTTATAGAAGAGTAAGGCATAGGCACATATATAGATTAAGAAAGAGAATAGAGTATTATTAAAGAGCAAAGCTCTATAGCCTTAGGCCTAATCTAACTACAATTAAGCAGATTACTAACAAACTTATTAACAAGTTTATTAATAAGCTCGCTAGTAGTCTGCTTAAAGCGCTTACTAAGAGCGCAGATCTAGTTAGCAGAGGCAGTAGCAGCAGAAACAATAGGTAGGAGCAAGAGCAGCTCGCTAGAGTTAGAGTTAGAGTTAGAGAAGGGAGGCAGCAGAAGAGAGCTATAGGCAACAACTACTACCTTAGCAACAACTAACACTGCCTAGAACTTAGTTCTTAGTTTCTTAAGAGCTAAGTCTAAGGGCTTGACGTTGCCTTGCACAGCCGCCAAGAGCTTACAGGCCTTAAAGAGGGCAAGCAAAGAGCTACATATATTAGCAAGCAATTAGTAGATAAGAGAGTAAGAAGAGTATACTAGGGGTTGTAGTTATGCCTAGAGGCGCAACGCTAGCACTAAGAGCTACTACCTAAGTAATTAAAGCACCTGCTATCTAAATAACTAGCTAGGACACTATTAATACACTTTAGGCAGGACTTACTACACTAGGTTGTTTTAGCACTATAAGTGCTAGAGGCAGGAGCAGGGGGAGAGGACAGCATATGCTTGTTAGAGCTAGGAGGAGGCGGCGACAGCGTGTAGGGAGGCGAGGGCAAGGGCAAGCAGGGCAGCAACGTAGAGGGAGAGCATAGCAGCAGTAGCAACAGCAATAGCAACAGCAATAGCTAGCAGAGTGGCGAGCCTAGAGAAGAAGCTAGCAGTAAGCTTAGAGAGCTTAAGGGGGAGGAGATAGTAAGTAAGGCAGAGCGCGAGCAGGCAGCAAAGCAGGCAGCAGAGTAGGCAGCAGACATAGCAGCAGTATGCGCCTACTACGCAGTAGAACGTTTCTATAGGTATTAGCGTTTAAGTAGTAAACATAGGTGTAGATTAATTATAGAGTACTAACCTTAACTATAGCTTAAGGTTATACTAAAAGAGAAGGTAGGATAAGCAACAGATTAGTGTTGTAGGAAGCTTGCTTAATAATTCCTTAGCACACATAACACACGCCTTAATAAAAAAACAGCATAAGCTCCTAAATAGGCAAGTCTTACGTGCTTAACTTGCCTAAGAAGTGTATTGCAATGCTACTAAACGCTAGATCTACTTACTAGAAGCTTAGCTTACCTAGATCTACTCTTACTAAAGTTAGGCTAACTTACTAATAGATTTAAATCTCTTCTTGCTTATGCTATGTATACACTAGGTAGATTGCCTATATTAAGTATTCTAAGCAATTAGCTAATAGGAACACAGGACGCTTAATAAGCATATAAATAGTAACCTAGTTAAACACCTATATATAAATTAATAATCTATCTCCTAGTTATTCCTAAGCTAGTTATCTAACAACAATAATATATATTATAAAAACTTACTCTACTAAGGGTTTATTTATATATACTTAGAATTAGGCAGGTGTATTAGTAAAGCTAAAGAGCATTGCTACATACTTAAAATAGCTATATCTTGTCCTAAAAGTAGTCTTCTATTTATCTCTCTTTTTAATTCTAATTCTGTAGTAGGTGTCTCTAATATCTAGCTTAGTATATATCTTTACTTAGAACAGACGCTCTAGAGATTTAGTTATTAAGAGTAGTAGATAGTAATTTTTTATAGTAATCTTATTCAGGCCTTAATAATCTATATAAAGTTTTAAGATGCTATTCTTTTTCTTTATAAAGAGAATAAAGGCTCCTGCTAGATATTTTAATTAGATTATATATTTTTTAGCTATAAAATTAGCTATATACTTTTAAAATACTACTAATTTTGCCTCTAAAAGTCTATACAGGAGCTAGTAGAGAGGTATAGCTTTCTCTTCTATATTAATTAATAGATAGTTTAAGCTGTGCTTAGCAAGCTTCTTTAAACTATCTTCTAACACTATATTAGTGTTTTTATAGTATTTTAGAGGAAGGTTAGTCTCTTTAGGTTCTTCTATTCTACTTAAGCTTATAAAGTTAACTACGTACGTATATATATTTACTATTAGATTTTATATAGTGTGCTTTAATTCTTTAGTATTATCTATAGCTATTAATTAGAAATTAGCCTAATTTTTAATATTATGTTCTTTAAACAGTATGCACTAGCTTAGATAGTTTACCTTAAGTCAATATTTATTAATCTAGGGCAGACCTAAGTATATTTTACACTTCTTTAGGTCTACAACTATAAATAGTATCTTACTAAATTCTTTCTTTTCTTATAAGTTTATAATACTAGTCTTAACTATTATAGTACTATACACTAGTTGACTACTTCTATTTACCCTCTTAGCTAGAACCTAGAGTAAGAGATTAACTTAGAGTCTTTACTTCTTTGCTACTACTGCTAATAGTAGGTTTAGTTAGAAACCTCTATCTATTAAGGCCTTAAATAGGCATAAAGACTCTACTATAGCCTTAACTACTAATAGTTAAGCTAGTTATAAGTATAACACATTATAGAAGGTACTAAGATCCTTACTTTCTATTAGATAGAAAATATAGGTAAGAAGGTGTAGATCTTTACCTTCTACCTATTGCCTTTTTCTAGGTCTAATCCTTCTTTAGATTTCTCAGGTTTTTTTAGGTATAGGTAGTACAGTTAGATGTGTCTAGGCTCTCTATAACTCTAATAGGTAAATAATAACTTTTCTATTTTTATCTTTTTACTCTTAGTACGCTTTTAGTTATTTTAACCTAGACTTCCTTCTTTTAAGTATTTAGAGGTTTTCTTAGATTCTTCTTTACTCTTAGAACTATTCTTTCTACTCTTATAATTCTTCTAAAGCCTTTTATTCTAGTAGTTCTTAGAAGAGGTTCTTTAGTAGATAATCTTGTTAGTAGCCTCTTCTACTTGTATAAGAGTCTCTTTTCTTTCTAAAGAGTATATAAAGAGCTGCTGTGAGGTTCTAGTTATAGGCAATAGTACTTGCTTCACACTAGGAATAGATAGTAGGGAGATAGCAATAGGTGTATTCAATAATGAGAATAATACTTGTCTCCCCTAAGGATGGCGTGCGGCGCAGGTTTTGCGCACCTTCGCTAAGGGCGAGACTAATCTAAACTAAGGAAAGTTCTAGAACACCACAACACTAAACAATTCTATCGTAGCTCGTTACAGCTGCTTCTAGACATTATTAAGCAACTTATAGATGTACTTTATTACTTAGAGTTCTAGGCTATAAGTGTTGCTTAACTCCTTCTAGTAAGGCCTTATATAATCTAATAATTCTGTTAGGTTACTATAAGTAAGTATATAAGCTTTACTTAAGGCCTTATATACCTATTACCTCCTCTCTAAGATAGTGCCTAGAGAACCTAGTATTACTGCTTTTATAGTTATCTAGGTTAGTGCCCTTAATAGAGATAACTATAGCTAATTAGCATAATAAGCCTTCTATAGACTTTTTATAGTCTCTAAAAGATATTATACACTAAAATTAACCTTCTTTACTTCTTATAGAAAGGTAGCAAGTAGTCTTCTAAAGTATTATTTATAATTATATTTCTAGTAGTTATAATCTACTTAACGTGTTTTATAAGTGAGCGCTGTGTACAAGTAAGCGCTGCACTCTACTAAGTTTGCGCACCTCTCCTATCTTAACGTACAATGGCTTAACGCAGCGCTACTATATTAGCTTTAAATAAAGCAGATATCTAGCTTGCTATCTTATCTATTAATTCCTATTAAATACAGAGTAATTGCAATGCTGCTGTTGTCTATAACGTGTCTAAACGAACAATCTGCCGCTAACACGCTAGCAAGCCTGCTCAACGCAATTGCCAACCTAACTTAAAGAAGTTGACCTAGATAGAAGAGGAGGTAATAGTCTAGTATATACTTAACTTAGACTAACGTAGATTTAGGCCTACGTACGCAGCTGTACGTAATATAGCTAATAAGCTACTAGCTGCGCGCAGTGCAGGTTAGGTTAGCGTCTACTAGCTACGCAACTTTGTTAAGCGTACTAAGAGTCTTACAACGCGTTTCAACTAAGTGTACAATAGGCAGAGAGCCCTCTGTAAGGATCTAGTCTTGGTTAGCTACTGGTTTAAGCTTGTAGAGCAGACAAAGGCCAGGTACAGCATCTGCAATAATAACGTCTACAACTTTAACAAGGCTGGCTTTATAATAGGCAAGATCACAACTTAGCTTGTTGTAACAGGGTTAGAGAGGAGAGGCAGGCTAAAAGCTGTTCAGCCTAGCAATTGTAAGTAGGTGACAGTTATCGCTGCAATCAACGCTGCTAGCTAGACAATCCCACCCTTCCTTATCTTTGCTAGCTAATACCACTTGTCTGCCTAGTACGAGGAGGCAGAGATCCCACGCAACTAGGCGATTGCAGTCAGCGACAACAGCTAGACAACTAACAAGCTTAGAGTTAAGTAGCTAAAGCACTTTATTAAGCATACAGAGGCTTAGGTAGTAGGCGCATGTCGCCTGCTTATCCTTAACAGCCACAAGAGCTACTACTCTCTTAAATTTAAGCAGCTCTGCAAGGAGAACAACATCTACACGCTCTGTATGCCGCCTCACTTATTACACCTGCTGCAGCCTCTTAACGTTAGCTGCTTCTCGCTGTTGAAGCGCGCGTACAGTCGTGAGATTAAGAGCCTAATCTGCTACCACATCAACTACATCACTAAGCTTAAGTTTCTACTAGCGTTTAAGGCAGCCTTTGATTAATTATTTACATTAGCCAACATCTGCTTAGCTTTTTAAGGCGCAGGCCTTGTTCCCCTCTAGCCAGACGCTGTTCTATTAAAGCTAGATGTACAACTCTGTACACCTTCTCTTGCTGCTCTTACAGAGACCCTCTAGGAGGCTTGTACGCTAAGCAACGTACGTAAGCTTAATACTTAATTAACATTAATACGTAATTGTATACGTCAGCACAAGAGCTTATTACCTGCCTTAATTATTAAAGCAATTAATTAGCTTAAAAAGGGCGCTAAGGTAATAATGCTCTCTGCTAAGCTAATAAGCGATTAGATCGCTAGCCTTGAGAAGGCTAATAAGGCAGCATTAGAGCGGAAACAACGCAAGAAAAAGCGTATACAGAAGCAAGGAGTCTTAATAAAAGGAGCTGGCGAGGATATATTTGCTTAACGTGAGGCTGATTAGCAGATTGCTTGTAAAGAGCGTTAAGGAGGCAAGCAATTAGGCCTTAGCTGCTAGGCTCTTGCGCGCTGTACAAGGTGCAGAGAGACTAGTCATAACTTACGCACGTGTAAGAAAGATACTTTAGATACTACTTAATCTACTCTATAATTGTCTAACTATTATGTTATTACGTTGTTGAGATACACACTTACAGATATGTGCAAACCTAGTAGGGTGTAGCGCTCGCTTGTACGCGGCGCTCGCTTATAAAACACGTTAGTTATACTTTATAAACATGTATAGCAGCTCTAAGTGTAGTAAGCCTACTATTAACACCTATTAGGACTATAGCAGCAAGTTAGACACTACTGTAAGTAGTTTATAATATATTTATATTGCTTATAAGATATTTAGCCTATACTTCTTAAAGTTATATTTCTCTTTAAAGCTTTATAGCTTTCTTATACTAGGCTTCTAACTCTTATAGCCTCTAGTCTACTTTATACACTATTAGGGCATCTTATACTACTATAGCCTAGTAGACTCTAGTTAGCTCTATACTAGCTAGTAGAAGCTAGATCTAGGGCTTATTTAATGTGTTATTAGATATTATACACTAAGTGCCTCTAGACACTTAGTTCTAGAGCTCCTTAGACTTTACTATAGAGGATTTGCTTATAAAAGCAAAGAAGATTTCCTTTTATAGCTTTAGAGTTAATTTATCTAATTAAGGTTAGAGTCTAATACTTATTATAGAATTCTGCTATATTTTCTCTTAGTATAAGAGTAAATAGAATATTAGGCCCTAAGGTAAGGTATACTAAAAGATAAGGTTATAACATAAGTTATAGTAGATAAGTAGGCTACAAAGATGTATATTAATAGTAGACTATTTACTACTAGGCATTAATCTAGTATATAAGACTATTTATACTAGGCTTAACTTAAAATAGGTTACTCTGTAACAACCTTCTAAGGCGTTAGTTGTTGTGCTAACAGATATCTAGTTTATAGAATTACTATTTACTTTATATTAAAAATAATAAACAAGTTATACTAGAAAGAATAGAGTATCTTCTCCTAAGTATAAGATCTTGTATAATAAGAGCTATATGTATTGTAGTATAAATTGCTTTAAATAGTTAGTATAACAAACCTCTATTATTAATAAAGTAATAGAGAGTAGTTCTCTAAAGAAGAAGTATTGCTTAGCTCTTTATCTTGTATCTCTTTGTATATAATATAGGAAGAACTAGTTAACGTACCCTATAGGTAAGTTGTTTATACAAGTATGTTGTTTATAATGCTAAGACTACACTAAACTTCTACTCTATTATAGCCTTTATTGGCCTATATTAGCCTTGTATACAGTAGTACAGCATATAATATTATTTAGTAACACCTTTTGCAAGCTTCTTACATGTGCGCAAGTTATGCTCTACCTTCTAGCACTTTTTATAGCGTCTTTAAGCTACCTTACCTCCTTTAACACGCACTTGCTTCCTTGCTTTCTTACTATTACTATGCGCCCTAAACTTATTTAAAGTAGCTAACTAAAGGCCTTTCTCTACTATTATAGTCCTTTCTTGCTATAACTGCTTTCTTTTATGCAATTTATGTTGCGTAGCAGCCTTATTTGCTGCTTAAAGCCTAGTATTCTTTTTTTAAGCTAACACTAGCTTGTGTGCTACTATAGCTGCGCCTTTAGCAAGCTATTTAAGGGCTTTAACTATTAAAGTTAGTAAGCTGCTTGCATGCCTTCCAATCTTCTCTTAAACTAGCGTTAATTGTGACCCTAATTACAAGGTATTGCTTAGGGTTTAGAACTACTAGGGAGCATCTTCTATAGTAGGTAGTAGTAGGGTATGTAGGCAGACATTAAGGCCTATTATAACCTGTTCTAGGTTAAAGCAGACTAATCTAGCGCTTTAGAACCCTCCTTAGATATTACTAGAAGTAAATAACTCCTTATAGGTGCCTATAAAGCATAGTAGGAACTTTGTTTTAGTAATATACATAATGTAGTTGCGCATTAGCTACTTAGCTTAGCAGCTATAGGCCTTTTTTAAAGAGGCAAAATAACCTATATCTAGTAGTTACAAGAGGTGTAATAAGTGTAGAAACATATATAAGGTAATAATCTTAGCCTTCTTGCAGTATTATTAGAAGTTAAGAGAGTTGTAGCTCTTATAGCTGTTAATAAGAAGCAGCTAGTGCCCTTCTTAAGTATGCTTCTTAGTATAGGCATTAAAGTGCTCTAACTACTAGAGTCTAAGCTTATTAGTAGTCTATCTGTTCTTAGAGACTCTAATAACCTAGTTATAAGGCAGGTTGTCCTCCTTATACTAGGTAGAGAGGTAGTTGTAGCCTTTAAAAATAATAAAGGGCAGAATAGCCTATTCTGTGCTATTAACACCTTATATAACTGTTGTCTACTTCTAGTTGCCTTGCTGTACTGCCTTTAGCTGTCTCTAACACTCTAAGCCTATAACAACTACTCTTGTTAATATCTAGCCTATTATAAAGCCTGTCTTATTGAAGTTATAGGTGTTATTATTCTAGATACTATACTTAGCTTCAATATTTACTACAAGCCTAAACTAGCCTTATATAATCTCTAGATTCTTACAAAGAGCTCTCTTATAGTTATACTTGCAATTAAACTGCACTTTAAGGTTAGAGTAGTGCTTAATAAACATACTAGGCTAGTTTAGGCTAACTTAGCCTATATTGCGCTTTTTCTATAAGGAATTAGCTATATTAGCTACAGCAGCTAGCTAAGAAGCAAATTCTTAAGCATCTAGCTTAAAGATGTGCTTAGCAATTACATTCTCCTTAGTCTAATCTATATTGTTTAATTTTAGCGTATAATTAGCTTATGCAGGTTATTCTGTGTATTAGTTACATAGTGTATTATAAGGCGTGTTATATATAGCTACAGCACATTATAATATAAGTGTTATATCTTATTTAATTGCTTAGAGCGCAAGCTGTATTATAGCTTCTTTTAAGAGCTTAGATATATGTTGTTGTTAAGGCATTATATAGTAGAGTAGAAGTTTAGTGTAGTCTTAGTGTTATAAATAACTTACTTGTATAAATAACTTACCTGTAGAGTACGTTATATATAATAGTTAGAGATTAGAATTAGTAATTACTATAAATAGCTAGACTAATAATTATTACTACTAGATCTAATAGGTTCTGCGCTACTAGTATGTATAGTAAGTTACAAAATTTATATTATTTATAGTTTATTTTTAGTAGCACTAAAACTGTATCTAGTAGAATTAAGGATCTTTGTAGTAACTAGCTAGGAGACAACAAGGCTTCCTGTTTGCTTAGCCCTATTTAAGCAACGTACCGGCGGATTAGTAGTTAGGTGGGTGACTACTAGCGAATACCCGCTGTTGTATGTTTTTTGCCATCTTCTTTGCTCGCTGCACCTTCCATACCTAGTTGCAGGACTCGCTGCTGATCGAGGTCTAACTTCTGCCTGCTTTTGGAAGCCCTCGGAATCCGCCTCTCACATAGCAAGCGCTGCATGAGCTGACTAGAAGATTGAGGGCAACTGCTAGAAGAAACTCAATCTCGCGGTATTTCCAGCCTGTTTTTATCAATCTATATAATAATTAGAACAAACCCATCTCGCGCCGCAGGCGCCTGCACGCCCCGTAAGGGGCACCATTTAACTCTGTTAGGTACCCACTACCTCTTATTTAATTTTTAGCCATTAATATTGCCTGTACGCCTTGCTGTCGCTGTGCAAAGTTGTTGTTTTCTGTCCGTGCACGCTCTAGCGTAAAGTTTAAGTGTATTTTGACACTCTACACCGCCTGCTGCCACGCTGCTGCCGCCACACTGCTGCCGCCACACTGCTGCTGCCACAACGTGCTGCCTATAGTTACTATAGTACTAAACTACAATTAGACTGTTAAGCTATTAAGCTGTTAAACTATT
>SATY01000995.1:0-14009 GCA_004335155.1 Ascochyta viciae
ACAGATTCTGCTACAAAGTTTAGCCTTATAACTAAAAATCTAGATTAAATACTTACTAAGCTCTAGAAAAACCCTCGCTTTTCCCTTTTTCTAGATATGACTAGGTCTAGCCTCGTGAGCAATAGCTTCAAAGTCAACCTGCTAATCTTTAGACTCCTCGCGGTTTCGCTTGTAGGGATTCACAGGATTATAGACAGGCAGATTAATAGGCGTAAAGCTTAATCTAAAACCTGCCTAATTATAGTTCTAGCGCCTAGAAAAGCTACAAATTAGTTAGAAAATAATTAGTAAACTAAAGAAGCTACTTACCTAGGATCGCAAGACTAATTAATCTCATTTAGGTTATACTCTAAACAACAATTAGGATCCTTATAAGGTATAATAGAATCACTAGAGCTGTTAGACTTATTATCTAAGCTAGCAGCTAGCGAAGTTAGCCTGCTCCTAATAGGTGGACTATTGTGTTGTTTACTAGGAATAGAGTGTGAACTGCTTAATTAAACTATTACAAAACAACTGCAACACGTAAGAAAGATTAGATAAATAAAACTAAGGAGCGCTAACTATAGTAAAAAATTAGAGTTAGAAGTAAGAGAGAAAGAGAAATTGCGTAGATAGGTAATTATTTAGGATGCAAACGCGTTTTGCAACGTATATTAATAAGCCTATTTGCTCTATACCTGTAATAGGAAACTCTAACGTTATCCTTTATATTTTATAACAACACTACCTTTGTAATTATGATAATAGCTATTATAGTTAACGTACCTTACAGGCGAGCGAAACACTATACTAAGCAGAACACTTTTGCTAAGACTACACTAAAACACACCCTATTATTGCCTAAAACACTACAAACTAGCGCTGCATAAGGTAAAACAAGCTATAATATTATTTAGAGACCTCTTCTACATTATTCTTGCATATTTGTGCATTGTGCCTACCCTCTCTACACTGTCTACAGCGTTGTTAGAATAGTTTACCTCCTTTAGTGCACACCTGCTTCTTCTGCTTCTTTCTATCACTACGCGCCCTAAACTTAGCTAAAGCTGCTAGTCGCTAGCCTTCTTTAACTAGGAGGGACCCTTCTTGTTAAATTTGCTTTCTTTTATGCAATTTGCGTTGTGTAGTAGCCTCTACAGCTGCTTTAAGCTTATAGATACATTTTTGTGCAAGCGCAAGCTTATGCAATAAAATAGCTCCTCCCTTTGCGTAGTGCTTAATTGCACTAAGAATAGAGGCAGGTAAGCTACCCTAATGTCTGCTATACTTCTCTTGAATTAGAGTTAATTGTAACTTAAATTCTAGGGTATTGCTTAGGGTTTATGACTACTAGGTTGCGCTGTGTGTAGGGAGTAGTAGTAATAGCGTCTACAGCCTTATATTAAGGATTGATATAACCTGTTGTAGGTTAAAAGGGACTAGTCTAGCCCCTTAGAACCCTCTCTAGATGTTGCTAAGGGTAATAGCTTTCTTGTAAGCTGCTTTAAAGCATAGCAGAAACTCCTGCTTTATAATATAGTTAATCTAGTTACGTATAAGCTAACTAACCTTAAACCTATACGCCTG
Source organism: Ascochyta viciae (assembly GCA_004335155.1). NCBI lineage: Eukaryota > Fungi > Ascomycota > Dothideomycetes > Pleosporales > Didymellaceae > Ascochyta > Ascochyta viciae. The sequence continues at coordinate 1,570 of SATY01000995.1, forward strand.
CTTTAGAGGGGCAAAACAACCTATATTAAGTAGCTACAGGAGGTGCAATAAGTGCAGAGGCATACATAAGGTTACAATCTTATTATCCTTACAGTATTAGTAGAATTCTGCAGAGTTGTAACTCTTATAACTATTAATAATTAGTAAGTAGTAGCTGCTAACAGTATACTCCTTAGTATGCCTATTAAAGTGCTTTAACTAGTTAAAACCAAGCTTGTTGGTAGTCTAGCTGTTCTTAGAGATGGCGATAATCTAATCTAAAGGCTAGTTGTTGTTGTTGTACTAGTTAGACAGGTAGCAGCACGCTTTAAAGATAATGTAGGGCAGAATAGCCTATCCTGTAGCATTAATGCCCTAGATAACTATTACCTACTTCTAGTTGCCTAGCTAGATCTGCTTTGCTTGTTCTAACTTCCTTGCATCTGTAACAACTACTCTAGAGCTTATCTAGCCTATTGTAAAGCCTGTCTTGTTAAAGTTGTATATGTTATTGTCTAGGATGCTATACTTGGCTTTAGTATTCTTTACTAAGCAGAACTAGCTCTAGATTACTTTAGAGTTCTTACAGAGCGCTTGCTTGTAGTTATACTTGTAATTAAAGACTAGTTTAAGCTCCTCCTAACGCAAAACAAATGTGCTAGCCTAGTTTAAGCTAACAAGGCCTATATTGCGCTCTTTTTGCAGAAAATTAGCTATATTAGTTATATCTGTAAGCTAGGGGGGTTCTCCTTGCACAGTTAACTCAAGTATATACGTAATAATTACCTACTTCTTAGTATTAGTTAGATTCTATAAGTTAGCTATAACGTACTCTATAGGTAAGTTGTTTATACAAGTAAGTTGTTTATAATGCTAAGACTACACTAAACTTCCACCCTACTACATAATGCCTTAACAACAACATAAATCTAAGCCCTTAAAAGAAGCTGTAATACAGCTTACGCTCTAGGCAATTAAATAAGACATAACACTTACATTGCAACACGCTACAGCTATATACAACACGCCTTACAACACACTACGCAACTAATATATAAAACAACCTACACAAGCTAATTACACGCTGAAATTAAAAAATATAGATTAGACTAAGAAGGATATAATTGCTAAGCACATCCTTAAGCTAGATGCCTAAGAATTTGCCCCTTAGCTGGCTGCTGTAGCTAATATGGCTAATTCCTTGCAGAAAGAGCGCAATATAGGCTAAGTTAGCCTAAACTCGCTTAGTACGTTTGTTAAGCGCTGCCCTAACCTTAAAGTGTAGTTTAATTATAAGTATAACTATAAGAGAGCCCTTTATAAGGATCTAGAGATTATTAAGAGCTAGTTTAAGCTTATAGCAAATGTTAAAGCTAAGTATAGCATCTAGGATAATAACATGTACAACTTTAATAAGACAGGCTTTATAATAGGCTAGATATTAACAAGAGTAGTTGTTACAGGCTTAGAGTGTTAAGGATAGCTAAAAGTAGTGCAGCAGAGTAACTACAAGTAGATAATAGTTATATAGAGTATTAATAGTACAAAGTAGGCTATTCTACTTTTTATTATTTTTAAAGGCTGCAACTACCTCTCTGCCTAGTACAAAGAGGACAATCTGCCCTATAATTAGGTTATTAGAGTCTCTAAGAACAGATAGACTACTAACAAGCTTAGTCTAGACTAGTTAAAGCACTTTAATGCCTATACAAAGATGCACACCTAAGAAGTGTACTAGCTACTCCTTATTAATAGCTATAAGAGCTACAACTCCTTTAACTTCTAATAATACTATAAGGAAGTAAAGATTATTACACTATATATACCTCTATACTTATTACACCTCTTGCAGCTACTAGATGTAGGCTGTTTTGCCCCTTTAAAGAAGGCATATAGGCGCTAAGCTAAGGATCTTATGCATAACTATATTACTTATATTACTAAAACTAAGTTCCTACTATGCTTTATAGGCGCCTACAAGGAGATATTTACTTCTAGCAATATTTAAAAAGGCTTTTAAGGCGCTAGAATAGTTCCCTTTAACATAGAACAGGTTATAATAGGTCTTAATATCTACCTACATACCCTACTGCTACCTCCTATAGAATATACTCCCTAGCAGTCCTAAACCCTAAGTAATACCTTGTAATTAGGGTCGCAATTAACACTAGTTTAAGAGAAGACTTAAAGGCATGCAAGCAGCTTACTAACTTTAATAGTTAAGGCCTTTAAAAAGCTTGCTAAAGGCGCAGCTATTGTTGCGCACAAGCTAGTGTTAGCTTAAAAAGAGAATGCTAGGCTTTAAGCAGCAAATAAGGCTGCTACGCAACGTAAATTGCGTAAAAGAAAGCAGTTATAGCAGAAGAAGACTATAACAGCAGAGAAAGGCCTTTAGTTAGCTACTCTAAATAAGTTTGGGGCGCATAGTAATAGTAAGAAAGCAAGGAAGCAAGTGTGTGTTAAAGGAGGTAAAGCAGCCTAAAGACACTATAAAAGGTGCTAAGAGGTAGGGTATAACTTGCGCACGTGTAAGAAGCCTATAAAAGGTGTTACTAAATAATATTATATGCTGTACTACTGTATACAAGGCTAATATAGGCCAATACAGGCTATAATAGAGTAGAAGTTTAGTGTAGTCTTAGCATTATAAACAACTTACTTGTATAAACAACTTACCTATAGAGTACGTTACCTCTTTTTAAACACAACTATAATCTCTTATACAATAGAGATAAGTCTAGGCTATACATTTCTTATACTAACTCTTTAACTTAGCCTACATTATCTATCTCTAAGTAGGTTGCTAACCTATTCTACAAAGCTAGCTGCTGTTCTGCTAGAACTACTACTAAGCGCTTTAACTCTTGCTTTAGGGGCCTTTTCTCTGCTAGCTTTAATTAACCCTCCTCTAAGTTTCTAGGCAATAAAGAGACACTAGTTCTTTAACCTACCTTCTACTCTCTAAACAACTCCTCTTCTATTTAACATTTAAAGGTACAAGGTGCTAAGTCTACTATATTTAAGCCTATAATTCTAGAATGCTAGAGTGCTTCTACTATAGAGCTACTAAATTTCTGCTATAAGGACTCTATGTGTACACTAGCTTCTAAGGTTCCTATCTATAACGCATATTTGCTAAACACTTAGAGCTTACTAGATAAGCTTACTAAGAACTTCTCTTGCTTGTATGCTAAAGTTAATATAGTACTCTTCTAATTCTTTTAGCAAGTCTTAAAGGATTACAACCTTGCTTAATACTCCTAGTTTATCTAATCTCTAGGCCTCTACTAGCTCTTAAACAACTTGCTAAATTAGTACTTCTCTTGTCTTTTGTATAGTTAACTAGCAATCTTTGCTTTCTTTCTTATAGGCTTTCTCTATAATATATTAGATAGGATTTTAAATATTACCTCTAAGCTTTAAACAACTAAAATAAGCCTTGCTTAGTACAAGGACACCTGCTCTACAATTGTCAACAAATATAACTATGTAGTTACTAAGTATAATTCTCTTAAGACTGCTTTTAACACACACTAGTCCTAGACTAACTAACTTAAACTAGATTACTAAAAGCTCTGCTTAGCCTATAACTATATTGTTGCTAAAGGCGCTATTCTAGCTAATAAGGACTTAGCCTCTAGTTAACCTGCTTCTTAATTTAGGCACTTACGCTGCTCTATTCCTCTTTGTTTAGAGTCTACTAAGCTAGAACAGGATCTATTTGCTAGCTCTAATAATAACTTAGATTAGCTATACACTATACTTTTATAATCTAAACAACGCAATAATGTACTAGCTACTATAGACTAATTTTAAGTTATACTAGCTACTTAGACTACTTTCTTAACCTTTACACTACAAGAGAGCTATTCTACTATATTATTAACTTCTACATTAGCTAGCGCTTATTAATTCCTGCAGTCACTAGACTAATACAACAACTACCTAGACAAGACTATAAAGAAACTCTAATATTTCTTTAGCCCTAAGAACAATTTTAGTAAATAGCTTTTTAATTGCCTTTACTATATGTAAGTGAACAGACGCAACTACTAGCACTTTAGCAATTAGGTAGACTTTCTTATAATCTACACTTAAGACCCTGCTTACGCCTTGCTCTAAGATCTATCTAGGTTTAGTTACTTTTATTCTAAACCTATAGACTACATTTACTGCTTATAAGATGTCTATAGAGACAAAGATACCTTTAGGTTAGCTAAACGCTCTTTTAATGCCTTTATCTTTTCTTACTTTCTCTTACTAGACATTGCTAATGTCTTAATAACTTTCTCTGTCTTTTGCACTAAGATAGAATACTTTGCCTAGCAGCTTAGCTAGTCTCTTAAAACTTACTACTATCGCCTACAAGCTAAACTACTAGACTTTTACTGCTAGCAGATAGCTAGTATCCTCTGTAAGAAGTCTCTCTCTAGCCTACAAGAATATTACAATTAGCTTAGCACCTTGTTTTCTAACTATGCCCTTATCTCTAATAAGGCAACAACTTAAGATTTTGTAGGTAATTAGCCTTGTTACTCTGTCTTGCGCAGCTAGTTAACTGCTTACAACATTCTGCTAGTATTACCTACTACTACTGTTTTAGCTTAACCTACCTCTACTCCTAAGGCTAAGGATACTTGTTCTTGTTGCCCTAAGGACTCTACTTCTGCATCCTCTAATAAGTTTACTTGTTTTAACTATAGACTTAAGGGCCATAAATCCAACTAATACCTAGAACTACTAAAGCCTAAGGCACTATCTCTAACTATTCTTTAAGATAAACTAACAAACTGACACATAGCTACTTTAAACAACCTAAGAGACAATAATAAGGACAAATTCTTTAAATCTTTAGATAAGGACTCTGCCTCTAAGTTAGAAAACTAGAGCCCTTAAGTTCTAATTACTACTTAAGGTTAGTTTATAAACAAGTGCGCTCTAAGGACCTATCTCTACCTTAGTTAGGTTTAGCAGAGGCTAATACTGTGCTCTAAAAAGCTAGCAGCAAATAGAACTAAACTAAAGACAGCCTATAACATCACAATTAACTTGCCTTTCTAGCTTTTTTAGGACGTAACAACAACACTCTACACAAGATCTACGCTTTAGCTAATAATAGAGCTAATTCTAGCTTTATATTATATAAATTTCTACAACACACTAAGGCCCTTTATCTTATCTCTTTAGCTGCTCCTATTGTCTGCTAAGGATACAATAGTTAACCTTCTAAGACTAGTACTTACTATGCTGAGTTTTACTTCTAATTAGGCTCTTACTTAGAACGTACTTGAACCTATGTTATAAACAATTGTAGATCTTTTTAACTTATCTTAGGATTCTGCTAGAGGGCTATTTATAATCTTCTAGTCTTATAGCACAACTGCTCTATTTGCTTTAACAACAAGTATTGCTCTAGACACTGCAACACTACTTCTTAGACTCTTCTATTGCTGTGTAAAGGCTCTAAGTTAGACGCTAAGCTTCTGCAATTATTACAGTCTAGTTTAAGTAGACTCTAAAACAAGAAATCTATTTAACTTAAACTTAGCTCTACTAGCGCAGTATTATATACTAATAAGTTAGTTAACCTGCGCTTAGTTTTAGCTAAAGCTATTTACCTTTATAGCAAGAAACCTAGGCACCTAGTCTTTATTATTTAGCAACTAGACACTACTACTGCGAGGAGGGCTCTAGCTAATAATAATTTTAACAAATTTTTCTAGCCTTCTAAAGACCCCCTGCTCTCTAACCTACTTACTGCAGAAGAATTAGAGGAATATACCAACTTTATTCCTACTTTTAACTAAGCTGCAGCTGAAACACTGCCTAATTATAGAGATTTTAACTATAAAATTAAACTTAAACTAGGCATTAACCTACTTAATTATCGCCTTTAACCTTTTTTAGGACAACAAATAAAGGCTATTAAATATTACATTAAGAAAAACAAGTCTAGAGGATTTATTAAGCGCTCTAACTTACTAGCTTAAAATAATCTCCTTATTATAACTACGCTAGGTGGTGGTCTGCGTGTATGCGTAGATTATTAGGAATTAAATAAAGCTATAGTTAAAGACTACTACTTTATTCCTTTTTTTTAAGAGACTATAGCACACCTTAACAAAGCTAAGATCTTTTTAAAATTCAATGTTAATTACGCCTTTTACTAAATTTGCATAAAACCTAGCTTAGAATAGCTTACTGCATTCTCTACTTAAAAGGGCACTTACTAGTATAAAGTTATGCCTTATAGTCTATACAACACTCCTACAATGTTTTAATAGGCTATTAACAAAGCACTTTTTAAATATTTAGACTAATTCTGTACAGCCTATTTAGACAATGTCTTAGTATACTCTAATACTTTCTAGGAACACAAAGCACACGTTAAACAGGTTCTTAGCTACTTTAAGGAATATAGATTCTATAGTAACTCTAAGAAGTTTCAATTCTACAAGAGCTAAGTTAAGTTTCTTAAAATAATTATTATAGATTAAGGTGTACAGATAGACCCTAACAAGATTTAAGCTATTAAAGAATAGGAGATGCCCTAAACAGTACTAGATATTTTCTCCTTCCTTAGATTTACTAGATTTTATTAACAATTTATTTAAGGCTACTCCTCTATTGCCCTTCTGCTTACATAAGCTGTTAAGTCTACTATTATTACTAAACTATTATAAAAAGACCCTAACAAGCTTTATTACATAGTGCAGTATAAGAAATTCAAACCTACATAGGCCTATATTAATGCTTTTACTTAACTAAAGAAAGCTTTTACAGTTAACTTAGTCTTACAGCATTTTAATTCTAGTTAGCTAATATTTAGTTCTACTAACTCTTCTAGGTAGGCTTCTAGTAGAGTTATAAAACAACGCAATGCTAAAGACACTCTACAACCTATAGCATTCTTCTTAAAAAAATACTCCTCTGCTTAATGCAATTACAACATCTACAATATAGAACTAATAGCTATTATTTAGGCATTTAAGGAATAGAAGCCTAAACTTATAGGTTCTCTATACTTAATCTAGGTTATAACTAATTATAAGAACCTAGAAACCTTTATAACTACTAAGAAACTTAATTAGAGACAAGCCTGCTAGTTACTTTTTCTATTTTAATTTAACTTCAAGATTGTTTACGCACTAGGAGAGACAAATAGCAAAGTAAACGCCCTTAGCTAGCAAGCCTAAAACATCTCTAAAGACAAAAACAATACAAGACTTATTAATACCTACTAGATTGTTTTGTAACTAGAACACTTGTTCCCTAGTATAGCACCTGCAATCTAGGCTACTCTAAAGGCTTTATTAATCTCTCCTTAATAGAATTCCTTATTTGTTACCTTAGATGCTTAGGCGGTGGCTTAGCTCTATACTACTCTAAGACTAATACCTAACTCTAATATAGACGACAAAGAGCCTATTAATAATATTAACAGCATAGTAACATTAGAATTACCCTTTTATTTAAAAGACCTACGCTTAACAAAGAAAATGCTTAGTAAAGCCTACGCTACTAACCCTGCTGCTTAGAAGATGTTTACTACCTTAGATTAAGGCAATTACAAACTTAGCTTATAGTTCTAAAAGAATAGTTACTATGTTTCCCTCTTAGACTACCACACTACTAGAGAGGGGGCTTGCTAACAATTGTTTGTTAACAAAACGCGCTTATATATACTATTAGACGCCTGTCTCTATTACTAGATTTTTAACCTTTGCTATAATTATAAGATTGTGGGTTACAGAGAAACTAGAGCCATACTTTACTTAATAATTTATTAATACTACTAGCTTAGTCTTGTATAGTTAATTAAGAAGTACTGCTAATTCTGCGTAGTGTGTAAATGCGCCTAACCTTCTAAGAAAGTATATAATAGCTACTTTTAATCTATACCTATACTTAATGTATAATAGGCAGACATTTCTATAGATTACATTTAAGACCTGCTGCCTTCTACACTCAACAGACAAATTTACACTTATCTTTTAGTAGTAGTTAATTAACTTACTTAATAATAGCACTTCTTCTCCTTAGTTAGCTGCTTATTAAAGGAATTTGCCTACTACTTTATATAAATCTTTTACCTGCACAGGTTACCTTGCACTATTATATCTAATTATAGTACCTTATTTATTAATAAGTTCTAGAAACGCGTCTGTAAGCGTCTTAATATTTAAGCTATACTGTCTACTACCTATTACTTACAGACAGACAGCTAAATAGAGCGCACTAATTAGAGTATTAAAATTTATCTTTGCAAATATATTAATTACACGCAAGACAATTAGATGTTATAGCTACACTTAGCTTAGTTTTAGGTTAATAATACTATTAACTTATCTACTACTCTTACTCCTTTCTTTGTAGATCTTAGCTATTACCTACACAGCAGGATTTACTCTAGCAAAGACTATTTTAACACTAAGTTACTTTCTAAGAACGCTAAAGATTAAATTCTATAAGTAGATAAGATCCTTTAAACCTACGCTAATCTTTTAGAATACCTAAAGATTTAGCTACCCTAGGCGCAACAAGAGCAGCAAACACAGGCTAACGCTTACTAACAACAAATGCTAAAATATAATGTTAAAGACTTAGTTTAGGTATTAACCTAGAACTAGAGCACTGCTTAACTCTTAAAAAAGCTTAATTATAAATACGCTAGGCTGTATCTAGTTACTTAGGTTATTTACAACAGAGCCGCTTACAAACTCTAGCTACCTAATAAGATAATTTTAAAAGGCATGTTTCTAGTGTACTATCCTAATTTGCTCTAAGAAGCGCCTTAGAATAGGCTACTAGATTAAACAACCCCTAAACTAGAACCTGTAGATATTGTTAATAATTAGGGCAATATCTCTTAGGAATAGTTTGTTAACAAGTTTATTAACTACTGCAGGCGCTAAGGCACCTAGGAGTATTAGATTAAGTAGTCTAATAATCCTTTGCTAACATAGGAACCTACTAAATAACACTTTAAATACTATAACACATTCTTGTATTACTACAAGAATCTAGATAAGCTAAAGCCCCCTAGTCTTAAGATGCCTATAGACTAGGCCCTATAACCTAAAGACACCTTTATTAGTAACTGTTTTAGCAACCTTAGTAACTCTAAATAGCGAGTTATCCTGTGTTTTGCAAGATTGTCTAGGTTTAGCATAATATTAGGCTACTTTTAATATATTAACAACAGCGCTTTTTTACTTTTTAATAAAGACTACACGCTACCTTAACGCCTATACACTGCCTTTAGGATACTACAACTAACTTTTAGTACATTAATAACAGCGTTCTTCTACTTTTTAGCAAAGACTACACGCTACCTTAACGCCTACACACTAACTTTAGAATACTATAATTAAACTAATTCTACTATTAAAGCCTACCTAACTTAGCTGTTGTAAGCTTTATTTAGTTAAACCTTTGTTAAGCTAAGCAAGCTTGCTGTTAGGCTTACTTACTCTTTTTATATAAGTGTTAAATAGATTTAAGTATAAGTTTTGCGTTGCAGGGTTTATACAGTAGAAAAAATCTTAGAGGTTAGTTTTTTGTATAGGAATCTAGGGAGACATGCGCAGCGCTATATAAACTATAAACCTTAATTCTATATTAACTACTGCTAGGTTTTCTCTGTAGTTTCTTAACTACTGTACTATTTGCTTTTATCTTTCTTTCTCTTTTCTTTCTCTCTTTTTGTTGACAGCAGCTCTACAGCACCTGTAAATTAGATTAGCTTAGAGGACTTTTGCTTGTTACAAGAGGGAGGCACGTGTTAGGACTTCTGCTATAGTTAGATAGCACAACCTACTAGTAGTGCTTATCTAACTTAGTAGAATCTATCTTGTTAACTTTTACTTTACTTTTAGGGCATAGGCCTCCTTCTACTTCTAGCCTAGGAGCCTAGGCCTACCTACTATAAGTAGGTAGCTATCTCTGCCTTCTTGTAGCTCTCTGTCTGCTATTTTGCTTACTCCTTCTTAAATATATTAGCTTTCTAGATCGCTTCCTTTTGTGCTTGTAAAGTCTGCCTTACATACGCATACTTTAGGTATTAGAGTAATTATAATATTAGGATACAGCTCTGCCTACTATGCTAAGCATCTAAAAGGTATATATAATTACTCTAATAGTAATCTATAGCTAGAACAGTGTTAGATCTAGCTAATAATATAGTACTGTTCTAGCTACTAATTACTTATTAGAGTAATTATATATACCTTTTAGGTTGCCTTAGCACTATAGGTAGATCTGTGTTCTAATATTATAATTACTTTAATACCTAAAGCGTGTGTGTAAGAATATGCATAGATGTTACAGCTAAAATAGAGGCAAAATATAACTATATTCTACCTGCTAATTCTAGCTAGTATATAAGCGTAAATTCTATAACACACCCCCTTACCTCATGCAAGTAGAGTAGGAGGTGGAAATTATCACAAATACGCAACAGCTAAGTGCCTGCAGGGTTATGAATCCAGCCTCTAGCGCTAGACCTAATGCTTGGTCTAGTCAACTAGCTGCGGCATAACTTAGGCAAGGTTATCCTTAGCTCTTAGCTCTAGGCACATACTTTGCTAGGAATCTACGTAACCTCTGCTGGCGCAGTTTTAGCGTCTAGGCTCATAACTGTAACGGGCTAGGCCTAGGTGCTGGCTCCTCGGCGTACACCGCCTCGGCACTACTCTAGCTTGTGCTCTTAGCATAGACTAGAACTCCGCTACAGAGCTAACACGTCTAAAGCAGGGTTATAAAAACTCTGCAACCTCTGCCCTAGAAGTTGTTCTCTATTAAATCTATCTTGTATTTTACTAGCAAATTCCCTTAAAGGTTAGCTCCTTACAATTAGATTTAATCACTAAATAAGGATTAATAAGCGAAACGTACAACAACGCTGCTAGGCGTCTAGAAGAGTACAGCATTAAGCTGTGCACTAGTAATAACAATTAATTAAACATTAGGACTAAACTCTAGAACCTTGCTACTATGTTAGTACCTAAAGAATAGTAGGAGGAGCTTCTGGCTTACGTACTAGAACACCTAACTACCTACCTATTATAGGCAACCCTACCTAAGGCTGCAGTAGCTATTACTAACAATAAGGCCTACTCTATAATAGACTCTAACTAGGACCTATAATAGCAGAACATAGGCAAAACTATATAAAGACTAGTTAAAGCCTAGGTCTAAGCCTATGTTGCGTCTATAGGATTGTAGAACTATAGTACAACACCCTCTACCTTTGTATAAATAGTTAATAACAGACTAAGCAAGACTATAAAGTTACCTAATATAGGTAAGTTTAGTAGTAACTAACAAGCGTACTAGATGTTTAAGTCTTAGATAAAGGACAAGCTAAGGTCTATAGGGGACTAGGAGACTATCCTAGGAGTTGCCTATATGTTTAACAGGTTAGAAGGACAGGCTGCGCAGATTAGGTTATTATAGAAGGACTATAACCTAATAGGTATAACTACTTAGTTCTAGGACTTCCTAGACAAGCAGTACAAAGACTCCCTATTTAAGGAATACTCTTGTTAGAAACTCTAAACTATTACTATAAAGAAGAGTAACTAGAGTGTTAAGTCTTTTAATGCAGAATTTATCTAGCTAGCCTACAACGCTGCTAAAGAGGACAATACAAAGAACCTTAAGACTAGGTATATATCTGCACTCTAACTAGACCTTTAGGACAAGATAGTGTTAGTAGACATTCTAGACAACTAGGACCTCTAAAGCCTTATAGCTAGGGTCTTAGTAGTAGAGGTTAACCTCTGTAGGTCTAAAGCACTAATAAACAGAACCTTTAGACAACACACACGCAGGACAAACCTAGATAGTATAGACTAGAAACCTACTAGGGTCTACTCTAGAAAGATTAAGTCTAATAACTAACTATAAGCAGAGTAGTAGACTTAAGAAGTTATAAACTAGCGTAGGGCTGCTAACATATGTCTAAGATGTAGAAAGAAGGGTTACTACTTAGGCAGATGTAATCTAGCCCTAGCTAAGAGACTAGAGAAAGTCTAGGTTTAGAGTGCAATTGCTAAGGTTTCTAAAACTAATAATTTTACTAATAAAGGTTTAGAAAACTAGAAACTCCTGTTTAAAGGCATAAACAGGGGTTAGGAAAAGAAGTTATAAAGAGGAGAGAACTGTTCTAGGAGTTCTACTAGCAGTAGCTAGATAGTAAGCCTATATTACTGCATATAATAGTATAAGACAACACTATAGCACATATATTAATTAATACTAGGTGTTTAATATATAGTATAGTCTCCTCTAAGTTTGCATTATAAAACAACTTCTAACACACTCCTACATATAGACATAAGGTATTAGGCATAGCTAGAAAAGTAACCTAGGTAACTAATGTTGTAAGAATGAAGATTAACATAGATAGCTATAGAGAGACCCTCTAGGCATATATGCTAGATAGGGAAAGAGAGTAC
>SATY01000996.1:0-14009 GCA_004335155.1 Ascochyta viciae
GCAGACCTTAGGCTAAAGCTAGAGAAATGCGAATAGCACAAGGACAAAGTAGAGTTCCTTAGCTATGTTGTAGGAAGGTACAGAGTCAAGATAAGCAAATTAAAGATATAGATAGTAAAGGATTAGCTAATACCTAAAACTGTTAAGAACATTTAAGAGTTCCTAGGGTTTATTAACTTCAACCAACGCTTTATTAAGAATTACTCCCTTAGAGCCTTACTGCTTACTAAGCTTACGCAGAAGGACGTACTATTTAAGTAGGAATAAGCGCAGGAAGACGCATTTTAATCACTTAAGTAAGCATACGTAGAGCTACTTACTATAATCACATTTAAAAGTAGAAAACCACTTCAACTTAAAACTAATGCCTTAGATTTAGCATTAGGAGCATGCGCAACTTAGAAACAAGACAGCTTATAGCACCTAATTGCCTATTACTTACGCAAGTTTATAGGACCTAAAGAACACTACAATATGCACAACAAAGAACTCTTAGCAATTATATTAGCTCTAGAACATTAGCAAGTTTACGCAGAAAGTTGCTTAGACCTTACTATCTATACAAATTACAAGAATCTAGTATAGTTTACTACAACCAAGGTACTTAATTAGAGACAGGTTTAATGGGCTGAACTACTAGGACAGTACAAATTCAAGATCCTATACACACTAGGAAAAGACAATAGTAGAGCCAATGCACTTAGTTAACAACACAACCTTGCAGGAACTAAGATAATCAATAAACACGCCATACTTAGAGTTAATAAAGATAGGTCGTTAGGACTATTATAGCAGCTTAACAACATAATGCAGGTTTAAGCAGAACAACACATCCTGTTAGAAGTACTAGAAGAATTACAGGAAGAAATCATAGCTAGTTACTATAATAACCCGCTTCACGGACACCCTAGTATTACAAGGACGATAGAACTTATTAAGAGACACTACAAGTTCCTAAATATAAAAGACAAGGTTACTAAGTATATTAAGAATTGTGTAGAATGCTAGAAAAACAAGCACAGCACACACACTAAATATATAGAAGCACAAGCAATACAGCTACTAACAGCCTCTTAGATAAACATTACAATAGACTTTATTACACAGTTACCTATCTCTAAGGACCCTGTTACAGGATACAGCTACGACTTAATCTTTGTTGTAGTAGACAGATTTACAAAAGCTACAGAAATAATACTCTTCTAACACAGCTATACTGCAGAGCAGCTCGCTTAAGTATTCCTAGACTAAGTTGTTAGGCATCACGGCATTCCCAAATCAATTATTAGCGATAGAGACAAGCTCTTTACGTTAAATTACTAGACCACGCTCTTAGCAGCTATTAGTACTAAGAAGAAACTATCTACAGCCTATTATCTGCAGACAGACAGACAGACTAAACATATAAACTAGACTATAGAAACATTTCTACAAATATACAGCAACTAGCAGCAAGACAACTAGGTTTTACTGTTACCTATGGCACAGATTGCATACAACAACAAGTTATTAGAAGTAACAGGCGCGACGCTGTTCTTCTTAAATTATAGGAGACACCTAAATCTCTTTACTAGAGCACTAAACACGCTAGTATAAACAGAATCCACAATCTCCTTAGTTTAGAAACTAAAGGAAGTACACAAGAAAACGCTAGAAAACATTAGCAAGGCTTAAAAACAAGGAATCTCTTATGTTAATTAGAAACAAAAAACAGCACCTTAGCTAAAAGAGGGGGATAAAGTCTATCTCCTTACAAAAAACCTTTAAACACAAAGACCTACAAAAAAACTAGATTACATTAAAGTTAGACTATTTTTTATTTCTAAGCAGATAAGCCTAGTTAACTATAGACTTGCTCTGCCTAAGGATGTAAAGATCTACCTAGTGTTCTATGTATCACTACTAGAACTAGCTAACCTAAGAACGCTAGTTCAACAGGACTTCCACTACTAAGTTAACTAAGAGACTAAATAGGAAGTTAAGAAAATAATAAAACATTAAAAAAAGGGTAATCGCGATGAATATCTAGTTAAATAGTTAGGATACCCTAATTTAGAAAATACTTAGGAACCAACAACTTACCTTACAAACTGCTAGGAATTGTTGTTACAGTTCTAACAGCGTCACCTAAGTACACTAGAGGATTAGCATCCTAAACATTGTCTCTAAAACTAGACAAAACGCTCTAGGTAAAAGGCAACAAGGCCATCCCTTCTAAAGGAGCGACTAAGGCCTCTTGTTGCTTAAGCTGTTGAATGTTAGCCTCTTCTACTGCAATTGCTTTAGCAGCGTAATCTGCATTTTCCTTTAGCGCCTCCTAGATTTCTAACTTTTCCTTCTTAATCTCTAACAGACAAGCCTGCAGACAATCCTTCTCTTCTTTAATTATTAACTACTTATTTTTAGAAATCTAGATGTTGTAAGTTTTAGAGTTTAATTAGTTGCACTTGCTATAATAACTAGACTAGATGTGCATACAGCACACTAAACTATTTTTACAATAGTTACAACACGCTATAAGCATAATATTACTAAAGGAATTAATAAAGTCTGCAAGAGCAAGGCAACAAACAGTACTAGAATCTTTAATATTTGCTTTAGAGGATTTTAGTGCTTTAGGCATAGTGTGCCTAGCTTTAAGGACAAAGCTATAAGGGGAGGAGGATAGTGTTAAGATCTATTGCAGCCTAGCCCTACTTTGTGTTGTAGTATAACTAGGGTTGCTCTTGTTAGCAAAGCAACGTAAGAGAGCACACAACATTGCGCTCTCTAGATCTCTCCCCTACTACAGAGCAAGAGAGCACAACGTAATCTCTTAATCTCTTAATCTCTAGAGAGTAAGAGAGCAGACAGAGCACTATGCATATTTCCTAAGTATATAGCAAGTAGGAACACAACCCTTATAGTTTGTGTTTAATCTTGTTAATTAACTTTGTTATTAGAATATCTTAACCCTGCTTGTGAAACAGATAGTCTACTCTATACTCTTCCTTGCAACCTAAGTAGCTAAGGTCCTAGACGCATACTACTTACTCCTTCTAGTTCCCTGCTCTTGTATTTATTCCTAAGACCTAATTGAACGATTACTTACGGACTTTGTCTAAAGTGTGAAACTTAACAGATATCCCTGTCCTTAACGTAAACCTAAGGCGATCCGCTTCGCCTGTTAATGAAAACAGTCCCTAGATGTGTCTTATTGTCTATAAGAGCTTTGGTTGAGCGCTTATAGTGCCACTGAATGTTAGTATAAGGTAGCAATCTAACGCCGCAGTATATAACCCGTAGTTGTTTAGGTGCAGTGATAATATTGTTGTTTAGGGTCGCACAAACAATTGGACTTACATATAGTACGTTACAATAAAAAAAATTAGTTAATATAAGGTAAGCTCTTACTATATAGTAAAAAGGTTAAAATTTGTATATATTACACTAAACGTTTAATTAATAATGCTCTATAAAATAGACTTTATTTTACTCTACAGTCTACACTAAATAGTTTGGTGCCCTGAAAACTGACTGTATGCTACAGGAATTGCGATTGACTGTGCAACCAAAATCTCGACAAAGAGCCGCGTTTACAAGGAGTTGCTTAAGCTAATATGCTACTGCTATTACCTTTAAAGTTTAGCTGCGACTGCGCGGTACTGGGCAGCTCGAATCGAAGCCCACCTGCGCATCTCGTACGAAGGAGCTAGTATTTGGTGTTGCACCGCACGTAATACTAAGCTAGGCTTATTCGGTGCAAGACCAAATACCAGCTCCTTCGTACAGCGCCCTCATATTTGCTGGACCAGCGTCACTAGCGTGCCAATCCTCTCAGGCTGTTTCGCACAGTAAAACCCACCCAAACGCAACTATAACACATAAAGCCTTACAATATTATGAAGCTAAACAGTATGTATACACTCATGCTGATGCTGTCTTAGATTGTTTACTTATGTCCGCACAGGGAAGTGTCAAAGAGGCAGATGCGAGATTACAGATTCAGGCCCCCTATATGCGGGTTCAGCGGTAATGTGATGCTGCACACTGATCACACGGAAGTCTTCAGCCTCGCGGTGCCACACTCCTCGGCCAAACTTTTTTTACCGGCAGGTTTGTCATATTACTAGTACTTGTGTTCCGTGGACTCACAGATTACAAGCAGTTCGCTTTGCCTTCTCTCCATTTCAGGGCACGCACGACTTGTCGCCATGAGTTATGCCGCGCTCCCGCCCAGCCCCCGTTTGGAGCAAAACCACGATGATCAAAATATTGCAGACTGCGAGACGCGGTATTCGAGCGATCTTTCACCTTTGGACAGGCCCTCGCGCCATAGCTTTCTCGGATCCTCTACAGAACGCGCGAGCATTGATAGCGAAGGGCACAGCGTATCGACACAACGGGATACTGATCCAATAGTCCCTGCTATCCATCCTGGAAGTCACTTGCTACAAGATGCGGACGACCACCGCCCACACTATGACCCCTCGAATGCAACCGCTGCTGTGTTCCCGACACCAACAAGCGCTGGCTCTGGCTTGCATGCCACCGGAACGCAGGCTTCACTTGAGATGCAAGATCTCGACCAGTCAAATGAACTCAAGCTGACTCGACCTCGTACATCTTTGGGTCAACTAATGCAAACATGGCGATGGGAAATCTTCACTTGGGTTCTGGGGACTGTCGGCTACTTATCCAACCTCATACTCGTTTGCATATCTGACGGGATGTTACAAAAGAACTGGCACTCCAGGATCCAGATCACGGCATTCGTTGCAGCGCTTGCACAAGTCTCTCAATCAGCCCTGCTTGTCCCAACTGCCTCGTCCATAGCCCAGTTGAAGTGGAAATGGGTTCTCACTGCTAGCCGTCCGGCGCAAGATATCGATCGCTTCGACCTAGCAAGTCGTGGCCCGGATGGAAGTATGCGGCTTCTCTGGTATTTCGCCTTGAAACAGTGAGTCTACAAATGCATCTCGAGATACACAAGCTGATGTAGCAGAAATCTGGCTTCCCTTGGTGCATTGGCTACGATATTGTTGCTCGCATTCCCAACATTCGTGCAACAGGCCGTGCAGATTGGCACGACGAATTTCCAAAATACTGGTGCTGAGTTCGCTTCTTTGCCTCGCGCGACCCAATACCTGTCTGACGGCGATCTGGGTGGTTCCAATAACGCATTTTTCGACCAAGCAAGGCTGGATACCTGGTTTAGATCAGACTATATGGACGTATACCTAAAGAGTGCGGTTGAGGCTGGCTTGCTAGCTGCCGACGTAACCCCCGATGATGTAGCAAGTTACTGTGGGACAGAAGCATGCTCTTGGGAACCCTACCATACGCTCGCCATCTGTTCAGGGGTAGAAGACGCTGATCACATGCTTTCGTTTGAAGACGGAGCAGTACCACGTGTGCCACTTGGAGGAGACGACATTCCGCAAGGACGCAAGAAAATCCAGCCTGAAAGTACTTTTCGCGCAGAAAGCAAGTTCTTTGCGGCAGATCGATACGAAGGAAGTACTGATGCGAACTACACCAAGCTTGTGCGATCGCGTCCAACACCGAATAACACGGAAACCAATCTTCCCGATCTGGCCCATGTCTATTTGACCTATTTCGATCCATGCCTTGGAACAAACAATATTGCAGGGAGAAAGGATAGAAAGGGCTGGAAAGCGCATAAAGCGACTTTCAACCTTTGCATTCAGACTCATAACACGTCCTACAACGCCTCTGGAATGCATACGACGATCCTCTCTAACAACGAGAAGATAAAATGGAGCAACGAAACCGTGGTAGAATATGATGGAAGCACGGTGCCATATATGTGGAAAAACTACTGTACTCAGCTGCCAAACTCCACGGAGCGGTTCTGCCTAGCGGATCGCGTCATGGTGCTTCTCAGCGGTCAGTTGGCACTAACTCTGAATACCACGGCCTATTGGGGCGGACCGGGCGATCACTACTACGTCTACAGCTTGTGGGCGCCAAACCTAGGTTCCGACGTTCTTGGACGTGATCCAGGAATTTGCAGTACCGACGAAAGCCGTGGTATCAAAGGCTACGAACACCGTATCAGTAATATCGCTACGAGCTTGACTAACGCGTAAGTCTTCTATTCAACCTTCTGCAGTCCTTACTGACAGCATACAGCTTCCGCACGGCGAACAGCAGCACTACCATGACTGGTACAGCTTACACGACCGAGCCGACCATTGAAGTCAATTACATGTGGCTTATTTTCCCGAACGTACTATATCTCGTTATTTCGGGATTCTTCCTCGCAACACTGATTCAAACGAGGGACTTGCCTTCGTGGAAGTCTTCGGCTCTCGCGCTGCTGTGGTGCAAAGAACCTGGAGACAATCACCTGTTGACACCAAATCAGATGAAAACACGAGGAAAACAGGCTAGAGTACAACTGTTGTATGGTCGTGATACGTGGCAGCTAGCGGAGACTTAAGAAGATGACGCAAGTAACTCACTCAGGATTGTATCCTTCTTCGATGCCAATATTTGCCATTACATTTTTCTAATACGGGGCTGTGCTTCATTCATCTTCTCGTGTCTCGTGTACGTCCACCCGGTGCTGCTCTTCCGCTTCACCAACGGGTCGTACCAGAAGGGAAGCAAGTATCATCTGAGTTCTGTGGCGCGAAATCCTCCATCCAACTCAGCCGCCTGTTGCCTGTTCTCAATACCTGCTTCATGGCTGGGTAGTTCTGAGGGAGGTTCGGGCGCTTGGAATGCGTATTTCTCATCGTCGGTCGCTGCGTGCTGAGGTGGAGGGATTTGACGTTTCCGTCGCCAGATTAGAAAGCCGACGCCGACGACGAGAGCGACGCCAGCGACAGCGCCGATGGCTATACCGGCAATGGTGCCTGTTGATAGTTTTTTGGCGTCCGAATCTGGTGTTGGTGTGGGAGCAGCTGGTGTAGATGGTTCCTCTGAAAGAGTTGTTCCATTCAGCCAAGCGACACAGTCATTTGCAGTGTCAATTCCAACGATATCGGGCTGTGCTTGTGCTGCTCGCGCTTCGGCAATAGTGAACTCGTCTTTATCGTGGTTTACCATGAGGTACGCGGAGCTGAAGAACATCCCCCCTAGGCGTGACTTCCGAGCCGGGTATTCGATGAGTAGCGGGACGTTTGTTAGGTTGGTATTGGTCTGTAATAAGCCGCTGGAATCAATAAAGTGGTCGTTGAACAGAAGCTGCTCTGTTGTGAAATTGACCGTGACAGCGCCCTCAACGGTGATTGATAGGTTGCCTTTGAAAGTGCTGCTGCTGTCAGTATAGTATCCATGCCGTACGAGATCAAAACTGACGCGCTGTTGGGAGTGACGACAGCTGTGTTAGCAAGTACTCCACCACATCTGCCATTGTTGTGCTCGTCAGCACGCTGTGCACCCATGCCCTTTACTATCCTGTCCCCATAGTTGAACGGCAGCGCCATAATATTGCGCATCGTGAATTCTAAACACGCATCAAGGGGCTCCAGACCATCAAATATGTTTGCTACTGTGCCACTCTCACTTGACAGATGTATTGCTGTCAATCTCACCATCATGCCCTGGGGACAGTCCGGGTCGCTTCGATTGAACGCCTTGGTAACACGAGAGTCGCCGATGATCGCTTTGTCATATCCACCAAAGACGACAGAACCGTCTCGGTGCTGCTCTGTGAACTCATCGCCCCAGAACAAAGAGTAGGATCTCGAAGAAACAGTTCCAGCGTCTTTGAGAGCAGCAATGAAAGTCGAGTTTGCACCAACGCCAATTTCAGCTTGGGGCTGCAAGCCATGCAACTGCGCATCAGGAAGACTGAAGTCGAAGGTCTGGAGTGAGGTGTTGTCGCCCAATGTCACGTGGTCTTTGGCCCACCGCTTAGCTATGTCTTCGCTGACATGCTTGAGTGGGTCACCGCGGCTGGCCGAGGATGACAAGGACTGATTATAGTATCCGCCGTGGGATGTCATACATGCGGCAGACGAATCTATCCTTGGAATGTCGCAGGTGATATTTGTTCCATAGACGTAGGTATCAAAATGAGCCCTGAACAATAGAGTGAGTGAATGATTGCGAGCTAATGGGAGAAAACTCACGCACACGGTAGAAACGACAGTACCTGCTTTGGATTGCCGATCTCCATCGAGACGCCTCGTGTTTGGGCCTGGTTGGCGAGCTTCTGACCTTTGAAAGGCAGGGATATAGCGCGAGGCTCACATGTCGCAGCTCCATATGCTCTTGAGAGTAGATGAAAAGCGAGAGTTAAAACTAGCAAGCGATCAAACATCTTGCCAAGAATTCCAGACGAACAATGGCGCCGCGAGATGCAAAAGAGATAGTGAATGAATATCGATGGGCTCTACGTGCTTTCAGTTCATTGAGGTTTTGGTAGATACTCGAAATGAAGAAGAGGTGGGTAGCCCTGCTAGTCTACATTATCGTGGGATGCCTAACGACAACCCGTGTCGAGCACACCTGCAGTTCTGATTTGTCTGAGGAGGCTGAAGGATCTAATTCGATATCTGTCGGCTGACATTTGAGACACGGCACTGGGTTCTGCTCTTGTTTTTATTGGTCAATGAAGGGTGGCTGTGGTAAGCACAACATAGCATTTCTGTTCGAGCCAGCCTTAGGCCCTCGATGATACGGCCAAGCTTTCGGAGTCCTCTATCGGGATATGGTACAGAGCATAGCTGTAGCTAAAGATGTCTTCGATTTGCAATTTGGAAGTCTGCAAGCAACACAAGCATCGCGTGGGTGGTGTTGAGCGTAGCATTGAGAACGACAGTATGCGCATACGCAGGCAGTCGTATCCAGAGATGGATCTATTTCTGTGGGCCTTATGTCCTCGTTAATTATGCATAAAAGATGTGCATATTTGATGCTATGCGCAATACATTTTATGTAGGCGTAATCGTCGCAAGAACGCCGCGGAACCAACAGTGTTGTGGAAAGCACAAGCTGACAAGTCGTGTCAGCCGTGGTCGTGCTCATCCGTTCTGATGTATCTGGTAAGAAGTCGAAGATGCAGCATCAAAAAGTTGCGCATAACGTAGAGGAGTTTTAAAGGATTGCAATAGATGCCAGTGTTTAGGCCAGCGAAAATTTTGCTTTATAATCTAGTGTAAGAAGCAAGTGCAGGGTTATATACAGAAGTAGTATAGAACATCACATTACATTACAGAAAGAACATTACTTAGAAGAGATAAAGGTATTTAAAGATTGTTGTAAATTCTATAATAAGTTCTAAAGGACTGTAAAGATTACCTATGTAACTATACACTTTGTAAGGCAATCCTTACAGAATTTAGAGACGTGTGTAAAGACCTTAGCAGACTAAAACAAACGTGTAAAGACCCTTAATAGTTGTTAAGCTTGTCCTTAAGCTCTGTAAGGAGGTCTTGCATCTCTACAACAATGTAGTAGGTGCCTTTACAGGTATTAGTATAGATAGTAAAGAGTGTATAAGATAGTTAAGTACTTACTGCGCTTCTTATAGACCTTAATAACCTCCTTAGAGGCCTTGCAGCCACGCTTGCAGGACTTGTAAGGGAGGGTAGCAGCCTTATCTACTTTGTAACGTTAGCATAGAAGCCTATAAAGGGGGTGTAAAGCCTATAACCTATATTAAAAGGAGTAATAGATGCCTTTAGAGCTATAGTAACAGTTTGTATAAGAGCTCTTAAGAAAGTCCTTAACTATAACGCACTCTCTAAAGAGACTAGACTAGTTCTTACAGGACTTATAGGGATATGCATAGGCTACACTAACTATGTATACTAATCTAGCCTTAATGTTTACAGAACAGCCTGTATAGAGAGGTTAATAGAATCTATAAAGAGGGCTAAAAGTAGACTATAAACACTAAAGGGGGGTACTTACTAACAGTCCTAAAGAAGCTGTAAAAGGTCTTGCAGAACTTAATATTGCAGATTATAGGCAGCTCTGCAAGGGCCTTACAGGCCTTAGAAGGGGCTTCCTTACAGATAGCTGCGTAGAGGCTATTAGACGTAGGTAGGTTAGTTATAGTGTCCTTATTATAGTTGTTACAGCTGTTGTTAGAGCTATGTTTAGACATTGTTGCAGAGGTGTTTACAGGCGTGTTAGAGGTGTTAGGGGTGTTGCAGAGGGTTGCAGAGGGCGTTGCAAAAAGGCTTACAGGGGGGCTTACAGAGAGTACAAGAAGAGAAGGCTAAAAATAGAAACCTAAAAAAACCTCACTTACTTAGAGGGGCAGCCTGCCTTTATACTACTCCTACTAGAGCACTTTAGATAGTTACATAACAGTAGAAACGCTGTGCTAGTACCTAAGTAGAAGTATTAAACAGGCCTACACTCTCTGTAATATAACAATAGACTCTAATAGAAGCAGAAAGTAGGTAAAAGTAAAGGTAAAGGCAGCTTTGCAATAGATTAAGTAAGTAGAAATGCCTGTAATTAGCTTATTAAGCGCACATGCAGACGCTTGTAGAAATAAGTAGAAGTGCAAGTGTAGTAAAGGTAGTAACTAATAACAAAAGGATAGAACAGGTATAAATAATTAGTAGAGAGCTAGGAGAAGGCTATTATAGAAGGAGAACCTCTAGGTATACAATATTTATAGTACTATAAGACGCTTCTTTAGCCTGTAAGGAGTAAGGGAGTAATACTAAAAAACCTAAGAGAGTAGTAACGCGTAACATAGCGATATAGAGCTAACTATAAGTAAATACTTAGTAATAGAGATTAACCTCTATAGTGCTTAAGGACTGCCCCTGTAACTTGTTAATAGTTATAGCAAAGGATAACCTAATAGAGAACTGTGTGTGCTAGACTAAAAACAGAAGCTTACTATTAGTAGAGGTAAGTTTAATCTATAAGATTAACTATAAGTAGCCTGCAAACTTACTAGAAAGGATGCAGGCCTTAATACAGCGTAGTTACACACAGGTAACAACTAATTAGGTGCTATTACAAAGGCCTTAACTTAGGTAAAGATTGTGCAAGAGCATTATAAGTGTACTAATCTTTAGTTATAGCTGTAAAGGAGGAAGAGATAGTAGCTCTAATAACTGTAATAACTCTACTAGGGGCTAATCTTGCATAGCATTATTCTTAAGCATAGTAGTATTAACTGCAATAAGCTCTGTAACCTTGCTTAGCATAGCTGCAAGCAACGTAGTGTTAATATTAGCTACAGCATTATTCTGCACAGCTAGGATTACGCGCTCTCTAAGCGCTTAATAGTCTGTAACAGCACACGCAAGAAGGTCTAGAGAGTAGACAGAGTTCTAAAAGGCGTGCTAGGTGTAGTATACATATACCTATTTAGGTATACTAATTGCCCTATCTATAGGTAGAGTTAATAAAGACTAACTCTAGGCTATAAACTAAGTGTTATTCTAACCTAAAAGTACGCGCATGTTCTAACGCAGATATAGTATAGTTAGGTAAGGCTATATAAGGGTAGAAAACTAGAAGCAAGCATCTACTATAGCAGCTTACTAACTATATTTAATAATAGGAAGGATCTGCACGAAGTCCCTGCTAGCAATTAGAGGAAGACTGCTAAACAGTAAAGAATAGTTATACATATCCTAAAGCATGCAGTAAACTGCTTTAAAGTAATACTATTGCTGTATAGGCACTTTGTCCTAGATAATAAGTGTAGTAGCCTGTAGTAGACATCTTATAGGAGAATTAGAAGCTACAAAACAGACAGAATCCTTATAGATGTCTAGTAGGATCTAGAAACAGGAGTGTGCAGTCTAACTGCTAGGTAGTAATATAGCTGCAATACTAGAGGAGGCTACACATAGCACAATGCAGCTTTGTAAGCAATAGTACACATACAAACAATGCTAGAGAAAGGTTCTCCTTATCCCTATAGGTCTTTAAACAAAGAAATAAGCTGTGCTAGGCATATTGCAAATAGCGTTAACTACTATATTAAATATAGCACGCTAGTTAGAGTTAAGGTTTTTGTGCGTATTAAGGAATACCCTATCCTGTTTAAGGGCCTTATAGTCTAGTTTAGCTGTAAGGAGTAGGTTGCTAGCCTGCAAACTCTAGTTGTGCTAGCAGAGAGGCAGCCTAAAGTTTATAAGCCCTTTATTTAACTCTGTAAGCATCCCCTACACAAGGAACAGCCTGTAGTCAAGGTACACCTAGAGATTAGAAGAGATAGAAAGGGTAGCTGCAGCCTCTAGAAGGTTGTTGCATAGATCCTCTTAGAATGTTGTTTATATTGCTACAGGGTCTGTAAGGGGCCTGTTTAGCAGGGTAGAAACAAAAAAGTACTATAAGGCCTAACCTAAAGCAAAGATAACTGCGTTATAGAAATAGGCAAGCTAGTTACTATTATACGCAAGGAGACTACAGGCTATAGTAGCAGCCTAAAAGGTAGGATAGACTTTGCTATTAACAGTGCACAGGTCTTTAAACAACCTAGAACCCTAAATAATAGTAA
This sequence comes from Ascochyta viciae, assembly GCA_004335155.1. NCBI lineage: Eukaryota > Fungi > Ascomycota > Dothideomycetes > Pleosporales > Didymellaceae > Ascochyta > Ascochyta viciae. The sequence goes on from SATY01000996.1 coordinate 12,437, forward strand.
GCAGCAACTATAGGTAGTACTGCTCTCCTTGCAACAGATTGCAAAAGTACATGCAGCTAATTACAGTACCCTGTTAGCGCTTATACTAGGTCTAAGTAGCCTTGTTAAACACAAATTAGGTAGGGAAATCCTAATAGACAAGGTTATAGCTAAGGGTAGAGGCTGTATTATAGTTAAAAAACGCTGTAAGAGTGCTTGCAGAACGCTTAAGGCGTGCCTAAACCTCTGCCTCTATTACAGTCTTAGGCTAAGAAACTAGTTGCTAGTCTAGAAGGTGTACTGCAAGGTGCTTAATGTATAAGTACTTATTATGTACAGGGAACTTAAACAACCTCTATACTGCCTTAGATAGACTAATGTAACGTCTGTTTAAGTGCTGCTAGACTTTATTATCTTCTACAACTATTAGTAAGGCCCTGTTAGTGCCCTTATAGATGTACTTATGCATATACTTAATTGCATAAATAGTTCTATATACCTTAGTATTAATGTGCGCCTAGTACTTAAGTAGAAGATGTAGACTGTACAGTATAACCTAAGAGTTATCTAGTTCTACACAGCGCTCCTTGCACTAGACAGTTAAGATTTAGCTATTGTTTTAACACTAGTACTTAGAGTACCTATCTTTATAAACAACTATAGTAGGACTATACAGCTTTAGAAACTTCTTTAAGCACTGTAGTAGAAGCTTATTAGACTATGCAACTATGCAAGGAGCTGTAGGGTTATGCTTACTACATAGCCTATAGAGCATAAACATTTATACAATGTTAGTAAGAAGCCTATTAAGATCTTCCTCCTCTGTAGGGATCTCTGCATGTATGTTCTAATTAATATATACAAGGTTAGTAAACGCCTTGCGTTTATTAGGCGTTAGGAATAAGAGTAGGTGCATATATAGTAGGCCTTGTTTCTAGTACTTGTAAGGAGCTAACCTCTAAGGGAATTTGCTAGTAATATACAAGATAGATTTAATAAAGAACAACCTCTAGGGCAGAGGTTGCAGAGTTTTTATAACCCTATTTTAGACCTTTTAGCTCTGTAACAGGGCTTTGGTCTATGCTAAGAGTGCAAGCTAGAGTACTGCTAAGGCAGTGTACGCTAAGGAACTAGCACCTAGGCCTAGCCTATTATAGTACCCCTCTACTTATTCCTTATTTATTAGCGCGCGTCTTAGTTAAAATAACTCTATTACCTACTCTCTACTTTCTCTATTCTCTATTGCACTACCTTCTAAGCCTACGTACCTTCCTTTTAAGACTCTACTACTATTTAATTGCTCACTGCCCTGCCCTACTTAATTTTAATAATAGCGCCTCCTAAGTTGCCCTCTGCTTCGCGTTCCCCTACTAAGAAGGCGCAAGGCAAGCAGGTAAGTTGCCTACCCTCCTTCTAGTCTACTTACTTACTAACTTTCTTATTTTGCTTAGGCCTGCAGCGCTGCTCCTGCAGATCCTACCCCTCCTAACACTTATTTAGCTAAGAAGGCGAAGCTTACAACAGAGGATGTTGTCCTTAAGAACAATAAGATTAAGGAAGCCTTTAACAATGCTCCTATTAACGCCTAGGCTAA
>SATY01000997.1:0-14002 GCA_004335155.1 Ascochyta viciae
AAGCTTAAGCTTGTTAACTAAGTGGAGTGCTGCTCTATTGTTAAGGATAGTGCTGTCTAACAGGGGATAAGCGTTAAAATCTATAGTTAAGTAGATCCTATGTTCTATAGATTAAGGTCCTATTAAGTTAGAGTCTATTAGTGCCGCTGCAATTAATCTAGAGTAGTTACCCCTACTTATTACAGCATTACTATCCTTTATCTATCCCTTCTTAATCACCTTACTCTTCTAGTCCTTGTACTTAGGTTCATTAAGGCGTTTTAGGATCTCTTTCTTAACTTAATTACTAGGGGTAAATAGTTTACCTATAAGAGCTCTCTCTAGTAGGTTATAGTTAATTAGTTTCTAGAAGTGTAATCTTCTACATAGGCAGTTAATCTTTACTTAGTTAGGTTAGTTATTTAATGTTAACTATGTCTAAGCTAGTTAACCTATAGTAGTGAACACCCTGCCTAAGCTATAGGGAGCTTAAACAGAGTGCTCCTAAAGTAGGCCTAAATACACTTTGCTAACTTTATCTAGAGTAAGCGTCTTGTTACCTAGTACTAAATTCTAGATAATAGACTGTTATATAGCTCTAGACTAGTCTAGTGCTATCTTTATTAGAGAGTCTAAGAAGTTGTGTACTGCAAGCTCGCCCTCTACGTTAGTAATTTTAAGAGCTTTGGCTTTGCTGTACAGGAGGTTCCATTCCTATTGCTACTTCTTAGGATTCTGCTAACCCTGCCTAGCCTTTTAGAGGTGAGCTTAGTACTAGGCGCGTACTAAGTTCTTCTCACTAGCATTAGATAGAGCTAGCTCCTTCTTTAGTACCTTAATTAGGGCTTAGAGAGTTAACTTCTTCTCTTTAACAAGCGTTATTATAGCTAGAGTTAAGATCACTAGGTCTACTATAGTATTAACCTAAGTCTATATATTCTGCAAGCGCGTAGACTAGGTAGCCTAGTTGCTTAATTTAGCTCTATACTCTGCGATCTGTATCTTGTATAGCTTAGCATTATCTAAGGTTATTAAGCTAGGTGGCTTTAGCTGCTAGAGCTTAGATTTGTGTATTAGTATTGCGTCTTTAGCTAATAGATTAATATGCTTCTATATTCCCTTGCTTATAGCATAGAATTTGAGTCAGATGTACTATCCTAGCTATTAGGATTAATTAGTAAGCGTATAAGCTCTCTTTAGGATTAGAGCATTAGTTTTTGCGTAGATTAATTAGGAATAATAAAGATATAAGAGGAGTAGTTACTAAGTAGTGTTATCCTAGCTAAGTACGCAGAGAGAGATTATTCTAGTTTTAAAAAGCTAGGCTTATAACTGTTGTTAGATAACAAGCTTAGGAATAACTAGAAGATAGATTATTAATATATATGTAGATGTCTACTTAGGTTACTATTTATATGCTTATTAAGCGTCCCGTGCTCCTATTAGCTAATCGCTTAGGCTACTTAATATAGACAATCTACCTGTTATATACATAGCATAAGTAAGGAGAGATTTAAATCTATTAGTAAGTTAGCCTAACCTTAGATGGAGTGGATATAGGTAAGCTAAGCTTCTAGTAAGTAGATCTAGCGTTTAGTGATGTTGCAACAGGACACTAAAGATTAAATCCTAAAAGTAGATAAGATCCTTTAAACCAACGCTAATCTTTTAAAATACCTAAAGATTTAGCTCACCTAGGCGCAATAAGAACAGCAAACACAGGCTAATGCTTACTAACAATAAATGCTAAAATATAATGTTAGAGACTTAGTTTAAGTATTAACTAAGAACTAGAGCACTGCTTAACTCTTAAAAAAAGCTTAATTATAAATACGCTAGGCTTAATCTACTTACTTAGGTAATTTACAACAGAGCTGCTTACAAACTCTAGCTACCTAATAAAATAATTTTAAAAGGTATGTTTCTAGTGTTCTATCCTAATTTGCTCTAAGAAGCGCCTTAGGTTAGGCTACTAGATTAAACAACCCTAAACTAGAACCTGTAGATATTGTTAATAATTAAGGCAATATCTCTTAGAAATAGTTTATTAACAAGTTTATTAACTGCTGCAGGCGCTAAGGCACCTAGAAGTATTAGATTAAGTAGTCTAATAACCCTTTGCTAACATAGGAACTTGCTAAACAACACTTTAAACACTATAACACGTTCTTGTATTACTATAAGAATCTAGACAAGCTAAAGCCCCCTAGTCTTAAAATGCGTACAGACTAGGCCCTACAACCTAAAGACGCCTTTATTAGTAACTATTTTAGCAACCTTAGTAACCCTAAATAGCAAGTTATTACATGTTTTGTAAGATTGTCTAGGTTTAGCATAATATTAGGTTACTTTTAACACATTAATAACAGCGTTCCTCTCCTTTTTAGCAAAGACTACACGCTACCTTAATGCCTACACGCTACCTTTAGAATACTATAACTAACTTTTAGCATATTAATAACAGCGTTCTTTTACTTTTTAGCAAAGACTACACGCTACCTTAATGCCTACACACTAACTTTAGGATACTATAATTAAACTAATCCTACTATTAAAGCCTACCTAACTTAGCTGTTGCTAGGTTTATTTAGTTAAACCTCTGTTAAGCTAAGTAAGCTTGCTGTTAGGCTTACTTGCTCTTCTTATATAAGCTTTAAATAGATTTAGGTATAAGTTTTGTGTTGCAGGGTTTATGCAGCAGAAAAAATCTTAGAGGTTAGTTTTTTATATAGAAATCTAGAGAGACATGCACAGCGCTATATAAACTATAAACCTTACTTCTATATTAACTACTACTAGGTTTTCTCTGTAGTTTCTTAACTACTATACTATTTGCTTTTATCTTTCTTTTTCTTTTCTTTCTCTCTTTCTGTTAACAGCAGCTCTACAGCACCTATAAATTAGATTAGCTTAGAGAACTTTCGCTTATTACAAGAAGGGGTCACGTGTTAGAACTTCTGCTATAGTTAGATAGTACAACCTACTAGTAGTGCTTATCTAACTTAGCAGAATCTATCCTATTAACTTTTACTTTACTTTTAGAGCACAGGCCTCCTTCTACTTCTAGCCTAGGAGCCTAGGCCTACCTACTATAAGTAGGTAGCTATCTCTGCTCTTTTGTAGCTCTCTGTCTGCTATTTTGTTTACTTCTTTTTAAATATATTAGCTTTCTAGATCGCTTCCTTTTGTGCTTGTAAAGTCTGCCTTACAGCTGTTTTATATTATCTCTTTAATTTTATCTAAAGTAGGCTCTTTAAGTAGCTTAAATTTTCTTTTACTGTTTAAGTAATTGCTTGTATTTGTTATTTCTACAGACTCTAAAGCTTTACAAACAATTTTCTTAAGAAATTCCTAAGATAGTTAATAACAACTGCTAATTATATACTGTTTATATATACTTAATATAGTATGTTGTCTACAATTGTGTCTTAAGAACTTATTACGCCCTTAGCTTCTCCACAATGCCGTAGTTGTAAGGCAGAAGAGGAACTTACAACGCTAGGAAGTAGGAAAAAACGCCCTTCATGTATTATTGATCTTAACTAGACTAGCTAGGTCCTTGCATGCGCTACGCAACCATACCTCGAGTAGTCATAGGGGTTGATGGTACCTTAGGACTAGGACAGCCACGTCGGTACCTTAAGAGGTTGATTGGTCTGTGCGTTAATGGCATGTCTGCCAACACGCCGTCCTTGAACAGCTTGAGCGACAGCACCCCCGTCCTGATTGAGCTGGCGGAACGAGGTCGCTTAGGCATCTTGATGTGTACACTTGTGCTGGTGATATGGTGTTGACTGCTGGTTGCATTGGCTAGCTTAGCCAGCATCGTGGCGCGAGTGCTACAGCCGCAACACACGTGCTTAGACCTGCTTCCTTAACAGTTGTCCTCCTATGGCTGCACCAGGCTGCCCCACATCGCAAGTCTCTCATTTGTCCAAATTTGCAACTATCTTACTACTTATTATAAGGGAGATTCTATCCTAAACGTGCTAGCGAAAGATGCATGCCCTTGCTGATCGCTGACTCTACAACACAATGACGAAAATCAACATCTCGAGGTGAATGGATAAGCAACATCCAAGATGACACTTGCGAAGGTTGAGACTCAAGCGCAGCAGTGTAAGCCTTTCGATCTTCCTGAAGAGTTGAATTTGGGGGCAGGACAAGTTTAGGTAGCTGCAGAAATCGTGGCAAGCAGCCAGCTAATTGGACTGGAACCTTTGAAGCAAATCCCCAGTCAATAATCCTTTTGCAGTAAGCAACATGAGCTGATATAGACTTAATACCTACTTACCTAGTGACTTTGTATTTTGAGTCAACTATTATATTTAGTGGTGCTAGATCGCCATGATCTATAGCAAATGGCGCATCCTCCAGTTCAGGGTGGAGCACCTGGTTGAGTAGCCTTTCTTGGTCGGAACAGTTCTGCACGGTTATGCTGGGAAGGTTACCGTTGCGAACTTGGCTTAGCCTGTTAGCTACTAAACGTGAAAAGTACTGTGTAGCAGTACCCTCTGCGATTGTTAGTTAGAATATGTACTTAAAGAAGGGCCCTAAACACACTGCTTTCTTTAGTGCACTCAATGAGTGCCATTTGTATCTTAGCAACTTGACCAAGCACTTTATCCCGAACAGGTCTTAGTGGGTCAGTAGGTGTCCAGACAAGAGGTGAGCCTTCAATCCATGACAGCGCCATGAACGGAAAGCCTACTGGGTTGTCAAATGTGAGGCTAGATCCATAGTATTTTGGAGCCCAAGGAAAGCCTATTCTGCCAAGCTCTTGAAGGATGCATTGTTCGCCTTTGAGTATGTTGATAATAGCGTCTTCGGAATCGCTCTGTACGTGGATTGGGACGCGTACAGACCAGCTTTCTCTGTTTGAAAAGTCTACCTTAAAGATGCGACACTGGCCACTATCCTAGTGCCGTTCGTTGAGGATTGGTGTTTTGCCATCAGATCGGAAAGCAGAGAGGGCGGCAATTAAATTTTCAGGATGGAAGGTGTGCATGAGGTTCGTGGGCGTCGTGTGAGAGGGCGAGAAATGAAAGAACAGAAGTAGAAGCTAGTCTGGGATTTATGCCTTAAGCGGGTACTGTGTCCGTGCGCGTGATGCGCGGATTCGTGTGATGCGCGAAAATTACTTTCTACGTCAACTAAAAATAAGGCTGTCAAGCCACCTACAATAGCTATTATTATAGGAATTTATAGTAGATTAGTAAATAAAACACTAAAATTGATTTATGCTACTTAAGTTTACTTAGAAGTGTAATGTTGCAGCTGCAGCAAGTAGTAATATATAGAGGGCTTAGTAACGTGTACATGCTAGCAGCGTTATTAATATTATAAGTATTAAGATGTTTTTAACACTTTTTTAATAAGACAGCTTATAAAGCTTTTCTTTTATCTTTCTAAGATAATTGTAGAGCTTTTGTAGCATTGCGTTCCTATTTTTAGTATTGTTGTTAAGCTTAGTAATTAGCTACTTTTTAAGCTTTCTTAGCTTTCTTCTTCTTCTTAACTTCTGCTACTGCTACCTTCTTTATGTGCTTCTTCTAAGCTACTTTTTATTTAAGTAGCTTAGCTAACTCTCTTAGCTAACTTATCTTAGCTTTTTAAAGTTGCTACTCTTTCTTCTCTCTCTTATTAACTATATTATAAGTACGCTGGCAAATAGGTACAGCCTAGGTTAGGGTTAGGTATATTACGTAAGATACCCTAGCCCTACCTAGCTCCTACCTACGCTAACTTCCTGCTAAGAGAGTTAGAGTTAGATAGAGTCTATATATAGTAGAGGTAGGTATAGAGTAGGCTCTATATATAGTAAGAGTAAGAGCAGGATAGAAGCTACATAGACTAGTAGTAGAAGTTAGGTACATTAGATTATAGAGGATCTAACTTATCTAAAAGATCTAAGAGATCTAAGAGAAATTTAGCTAGTTAGATTAGATTAATTCTTCACTTATTTAAGAGATCTAAGGGATCTAAAAGATCTAAGTAATATTACATATAATGATTATAGTAAGGTACTTCTTAGGTACCCTCTACTCTACCTAACTCTAACTACTAGTTAATGTAGCCTCTATTCTACTCTTACTTCTAGTTAATGCAGCTCTACTTCTACCTCTACTACTAGTTTATGCAGCTTCTACCTTACCTCTACTACTAGTCTATGCAGCCTCTACTCTACCTCTACTATACTATAAGGGTCTAGCCCTATCTAGCTTAGAGAAGCTAAAGGGCGTTAGGACGTAGGCTAGCCTCTTATATAGCTTAGTCTTCTAAGCTAGTATATTAATTATCTATCTAGACAACTAGTTAATCTCGTTGTCTTGTATCTGCTTTTTAGCAAGATAGTTAAGAAATAGATATCTTTTACTAGACCTTGCCTAGACCGTTACATATACCTTGTAGTACGCTGTACCTATTTGCTAGCATAATTAGCCTATGCTATAGTTGTCTTAGCAGCTAATCTATAGTAGGTATATATAAAGTTATAAGTCTTTCTTCTTATAATCTTTATTAGATATTTTTCTTTTTAGGAATAGCTAGTACCTAAAAAGACAACCTCAGATATTTAGCTTAAATATATATATATATATATATTAGGCCTAAATACAGGCACTTTCCTAATAAGGTTTAGCTCTTACCTAATTTGGTAAAGTACTATCTGAAGAATGCCTAACTAGAGAGCGTTAGAAAGCAGTGCTTATTATAGCAATAGCTTTACTAGATCTAGAGTTAGCTTTCTTACTGTAAATAGCTTAAGAACACGTTGCCTTTACTAGTAGGTTACGTGTACGCCTACGCAATCTGCTTAAAAATCTACTTTAGATTTTTAAGCATTTATTAGTAATAGCTATTCTAGATCCTTCTGCTTTATAATAGAGAGAAGAGAAGTAGAGAATAAATACTACTTACTTTCTCCCTCTCTTTGTTTTATACCTAGTATCTAATATAATAGCCTCTCTATTATATTATCTTATTACTATTTTAACTCCTCTTGCTTCTTTAGGCTATACGCTTTCTATTTTGGAATTACCTAGTCTAGTTAGTCTAGGTCTTCTAGATTAGAGAAGAAAGTGGTTTATCTTCCTTTCTATTAGCCTAATAGCTAACGCCTTGGAAGGTTGTTACAGAGTAACCTATCCTAGGTTAAGCCTAGTATAAATAGTCTCTCAGACTAGATTAATGCCTAGCATTCAATAGTCTATATTTAATTACATATCTCTATTACAAATTATATTATTACTACTTATATTATTACCTTATCTTTTAGTGCACCTTACCTTAGGGCCTAACATTCTGTTTAATCTTACACTAAGAGACAAAGTAGTAGAAACCTATAATAAGTATTATACTCTAACCCTAAGTAGAATAATTAACTCTAGAGCTAAGAGAGAGAACTCTCTTTATATCTGTAGGTACATTCTCTGCAATAAGGCCTAAGGAGCTCTAGAACAAAGCGTCTAGAGGCACTTAGTATATAATATCTAATAACATGTTAAACAAGCCCTAGATCTAGCTTCTGCTATCTAGCATAAGGCTAAATAGGCTATATTAGGCTACAGTAGCATAAGATGTCCTAATAGTTAATAAAGTAGACTAGGAGCTCTAAGAGTTAGAAGCCTAGTACAAGAAAGCTATAAAGCTCTAAAAGGTAGCACACTTCTAAGAGGTATAGGCTACATATCTTACAGGTAATACAAATGTGTTATAAACTACTTATAGTACTATCTAACTTGCTACTATAGCTCTAATAGTATTAATAGTAGGCTTACTATGCCTAGAGCTGCTATACGTGTTTACAAAGTGCAACTATATAGACTATAACTACTAGAAGTGTAATTATAAGCAATACTTTGGAAGGCTGCCTACTAACTTCTTATAGAAAGTTTAGAAGGTTAATTTTAGTATATAATACTTTTTAGAGACTATAAAGAGTCTATAAGAGGCGTATTAAGCTAATTAGCTATAGTTATACCTATTATAGGCACTAACCTAGGTAACTATAAAAGCAGTTATGCTAGGTTCCTTAAGTACTCTCTTAAAGAGAAGGTAGTAGGTATATAAAGCCTTAAGCAAGGCTTATATACTTCCTTATAGTAACCTAACAGAACTATTAGATTAGATAAGGCCTTACTAGGAGGAGTTAGGTAACACTTATAGCCTAGCACTACAAGTAATAAGATATATTTATTTATTGCCTAAAGATGTTTAGAAGTAGCTCTTAATGTACTTTTTAGAGAAAAGAGAGACTCTTACACAGGTAGAAGAGGCTGCTAACTAGATTTTCTGCTAAAGGACCTCTTCTAAGAACTATTAGAGCGAAAAGCCCTAGAAGAAATACAAGAATAGGAAGAATAGATCTAAGGGCAAAGAGGGATCTAAAGAGACCTCTAAATAGTTAAAGAAGAGAAGTTTAGGTTATTATAACTATAAGCGTACTAAAGGTAAGAAGCTAAAAATAGAAAATGCAAAAGTAACTTATTAGAGTTATAGAGAGGTTAGACACTACTAACCTAACTGCCTAAATCTAGAATAACCTAAGAAATCTAAAGACAGGTTAGATCTAAGAAAAGGTAAGAAGTAGAAGAAGTAGATCTACACCTTCTTACCTATATTTCTTACCTAATAGAAAGCAAGGATCTTAGTACCTTCTATAACACGTTGTACCTACAACTAGCTTAATTATTAATAGTTAAGGCTGTAGTAGGGTTTTTAGGCCTATTTAAGGCCCTAATAGATAGAGGTTCTTAACTAAACCTGCTATTAGCGGTAGTAGCAAAGGAGCAAGGACTATAAGTTATTCTCTTACTCTAGGTTTTAGCTAAGGGGGTAGATAGGAGTAGTATACCAGTTTATAGTACTATAATAGTTAAGACTACTATTATAGACTTTTAAGAAAAGAAGGAATCTAGTAAGATACTATTTATAGTTACAGACCTAAGAAAGTATAAAATATACTTAAGTCTGCCCTTAATTAACTAATATTAACTTAAGATAAACTACAAGAGCTAGCGTATACTATTTAAAAGAAACAAAGCTAAAGATTAGGCTAGTTTCTAAAAAATAGTAACTAAAAATGCTAAAGACTTTAAGCACACTATATAAGACCTAATAAGTAGATGTATATACGTGCACAGTTAACTTTGTAGGTTAGAGTAGAATAGAAGAACTTAAAGGAAATAATCTTCCTCTATAATACTATAAATACACTAATATAGCATTAGAAGATAGTTTAAAAGAGCTTACTAAGCACAGCTTAAACAATGTAGTAATTAACATAAAAGAGGGAGCTGCGCCTCCCTACTAGCTTCTATATAGACTATTAGAGGCAGAATTAGTAGTACTTTAAAAGTATATAGCTAATTTTATAGCTATAGGTTAGATAACCTAATTAAAGTCTCTAGTAAGAGCACCTATCCTCTTTGCAAAGAAGAAGGACAGCACTCTAAAGCTTTGTATAGATTATTAAGGCCTAAACAAGATTACTATAAAGAATTACTATCTATTACTCTTAACTATAGAAACTCTAGAGCGTTTATTCTAAGCAAAGGTGTATACTAAGCTAGATATTAGAGACACTTACTACAGGATTCAGATTAAGAAAAGAGATAAATAGAAGACTGCCTTTAGAACAAGGTATAGCTATTTTAAGTACATAGTAATACTTTTTAGACTTACTAACACACCTGCCTAATTCTAGGCTTATATAAACAAAGCCTTAGTAGGATTAGTTAATATAATATGTATAGTCTACTTAAACAATATCCTAATCTTCTTAAATATAGAAGAGAAACATGTTAGATATATTAAGGAAGTTTTAACAAGATTGCGTAAAGTAAAGCTATTTGTAAAGCTTTCTAAGTGTAAATAGTATACAAAGCATATAGAGTTCCTTAAATATATAGTATCCTTAAGAGGGGTTAGTATTAACCTAGAACAAGTTAAAACAATCTAGAACTAGCTAATACTAGCTACTATGCGTAATATCTATGTGTTTATAGGTTTTATAAACTATTATAAAAGGTCTATTACAGGGTTTAGCTATATTGTGCTACCTCTAACTAAATTAACAAAAAGGATACTAGAGTAAGCCTAGGGCAGGCTAGCAATAAAGAGGAAGAAAAGTTAACACCTAAATTTGCTAAAAGAGGTAAAAGAGGCAGTAAGGTACTTAAAAGGCGTGTTTCTAGGGGTACCTATACTTGCTTACTTTAAGAGAGAGAGACTAACAAGGCTAGAGGTTAATGCCTTAGATAGAGCAATCTTAGGTATCTTAAGCTAAAATAGCCTAGGATTAGACAATAAGGACTAATAGAGACGAGTTAACTTCTACTTACATAAACTTATTTAAGTAGAGTACAACTATAACACCTATAACTAAGAATTGCTAGCTATAGTGCAGAGTGTAAAGCACTAGCAGTATTACCTCTTAAAAATCTACTTTAAGATTCTTACAGACTATATAAATCTAAAGTAGTTTATAAAAACTAAGGTACTAAACTACTAGTAGGTTAGGTTGTACTTAGTACTAAGTTAGTATAACTTTGTTTTAAACTACAGACTAGAGAGTATAAATCTAGCAGATAGGCTATTACAAAGGCTAGATTACATAGCAAAAATATAAAAACTATCTTAAAAGTATAATAAAGCTTTTATACAACTACTAAAGAATCTACTCTTAAAAAAAGGAGACTACACTCCTTAGGTGTTAGCAGTATAAACAAGAGCTACTAAACACAAAGACATGTTGCTTAAAATAAAAATAGTTTTTAAAGAATACTAGAAAGCTAATAGGCGCGCTCCTAAGGAATTTTAGACTATATAACAAGAAACTAGTACAGAACTAGACATAGAAAGTTAGTTAAATAATTCTAGTTCTAAAGCAGGTTAGAATAACCTAAAATAAGGTGTATTAGCTTAGTTAGGTATAAGACACCTTACTACGTCTAAAGAAAAGGCAACAGCGCTATAAGAGTGCTATAACAGCCTGCTTGCAGGATATTTTAGCGCAAGAAGAACACTTAAAAAGCTCTAGCGCTAGTATAGATGAAAGAACATAAGAGAGAATGTTAGCTAGTACTACTAGAAATGTATGCTCTGCAAGAGATTAACCCTAGTATAATATAGTCTATATAGATTGCTTACGCCTTTACTACTACTAGATAAGCTATAGAAAGAAGCAATAATAGATTTTATTACAGAGTTGCCTCTAAGCAAGCTTACTAAAGTAGTGTACAACGCAATACTTATAATTATATACTAACTAATAAAGATAGCACACTACGTTCTAGCAAGGAGAGATTAGAATAGGGTTAACCTTATACAGGCATAGATAAGAGAAATAATCTAACTCTATAGAGTTCTAAAACGCATTATTTTAAATTAATGTCTTCTAATAAATGCAGGTTACTAGAAAACCTTCTAACACTATTTAAACTCTAGAAAAGTATTGTTGTCTACTTATTATCTACAGACTAATAGATAGATAGAAAGATAAAATTAAACCCTAAAGTAATACCTAAGGTGTTACTACTCTCTAGAGCAGGATAATTAAGTGATTTAAGTATTAGTTGCAAAGTTTACGTATAATAATAGCCTCTATGCTACTGTAAAAACTACCCTATTCTAAGCAAGCTATAGAATAGCTCTTAGGAGAGCAGACTAGCCTAGTATGCTGCTTAGGTAGGGAGAGTTGCCTCTAGGGTTGCAAGTTGCAACTAAGGTACTTATATTGCAAAGAGAGTGCAAGAAGAAAATACTTACTACAAATATATACTAGAAGGCATATTAAAACAAGAGTAGGTTACTATTACTATTTAGTGTAGAAGACTAAGTTATAGTCTTAAACTACTATATAAAGTCTATAAGGCTAAAGTAGAAACTAGATTAGATATATATTAAACTAGGCTGTATAGTAGCTTAGATTAGGCTAATATTGATTGAAGTAGACCTGCCTAGCCTAAAAAGTGTCTATTTAGTGTTTTATATATCCTTCTTAGTGTGAAAAAGTAGACGTAATAGTTAAACTTATTGATTATTCTTTTGCAGTACGAAAGTACAGTATATAACTACAATTAGATTAGACAAACAATCTATCCGATGTTTAGATAGATTTGTCTCTAAGTTTTAGATATTCGGATAGACTTAACTCTAAATACTAGTAAAACACTTAGTTTAAACAACAGTTTAAAACAGTAGATTGCAACGTTTGTTGTAATATAGTTTAGAACACGAGTTTTATATCTAAAACACACGTTTTATATCTAAAACGCACTAGTGTTTCAGATTGTTTTAAAAACTTAGAAGTATTACAATACTATTTGTGTGAAATTTCTACTATGTTTAGTAGAGTAATATAGTATAAACTACTAGTAATTATAGAAAACGCGTTTTAGCACAATTGTAAACTAAGTGTTAAAAAGTCGATTTAGATAAATTTATTACGCTAGCTTTGCTAGTACTGTATGCTTACTAAGCTCGGATAAGGTGCACTAACTAGTAATGAATCTAGTCTAAAAGGAGCTAGTGTAATTTATAATATATTACGCTTAGTACTAATAGGTTTACACGAATTTTGTGTGTTTGTTAGTACTTTTTCAACTTCTAATCTAAATATCAGATTAGTCATTTATGCTAGAGCTTAGGTAATATTTTTATCTTGTTTATTAGGTATGTTATACCTTATTCCAAGTTTGGAAGTATTGTATTTCTTCTATCTTAGCTTCTTATAGCTTATACTAGAAACACTTAGGAATGTTCTAAATTGCAATCTACTCGTTGCAACTTTCTTAGAAGTGTTTTTGTTTTTAACTTCTATTTAATTATTTAAAATGGTTATAATTTATTTAGTTTAGAAAGACACAACAAAGAGGGGTATACAGCAAAAAGCACTAACTAAAATAAGCCTAATCCCTCTGCTTGTAGCACTAAAATCGTGACATATATATTGCAACAAAAGTTTATTAAGAACCTAGTAAACGCATCCCATGTAACGCCGGAGCCAGAGTGACTTAGTGAGTCAAACGTTGAGTGACTTAATCTGAGAGTCAACAGCGTACCTTAGTAGGCAGGTAAGACTTAACATCTATCTACTAGTTAGGGACTAGAATCTCTAGATTTGTAGGTTAGTAGGTTGAAGGGTCAGCGTCTACCAACTGTAGGCAACAACCCCTTAACTAGAAAACACTAGCCTATTTTGTAAGAGGGGCCTCTAGTGTACTAAAAGGGTTAATGACCTAGCTATAAGACCTTGATCCTGCGCCTACAACATCGTACACATCTACCTCTTTAACTGCTCTAAGCAACATGTCATTTAAAAGAATTCCTAACAAGAGATACTAGCTTTCTTTACATGCCTTAAAATGGTTATATTGCTTAGTTTTATAACTTTATATTGAACATATAGGCGTTAAGCTAAAATACTTATACGTAACTTAATTAACTATATTATAAAGATAGAGCTCTTACTAAGCTTTATATATGCCTATAATACTGTAGTTACTTCTAGCAACATTTAGAAAGGGTTCTAAGGTGCTAGACTAGTTCTATTTAATCTATAATAGGTTATAAGCAGTCTTAATATAAAGCTATGCACGCTTTTACTACTACTAATTATTAATATTAAGCTCTAGCAGTTGTAAACCCTAAGCAACACTTTTAAACTTAGGTTGCAATTAACGCTTATAAAGATAAGAATTTAGAGGTATATAGATAGCTTACTTATCTTTATAGTTAAAGCGTTGAAGAAGGTCTTAAAGAAAGTAGCTATAATTACATATAAGCTAGTTGTTACAATCTACAGAACATAAGAAGGATTTGTCTAATTATAGTAGCTGCAGCACAGTAATCATAACAATAGAACAAAAAGTAAGCAACAATTACAGTGTTAGCACTTAGTTAAGAACTAAGGGAACACGTGACCTAATTAGGGCTTAGCGTAATTAGTATAATGAGTAATTAGTGTAATTAGTGCTTAGTGCAATTAGAAGATGCATAACACTAATTAGTCTGTATTACT
>SATY01000998.1:0-13990 GCA_004335155.1 Ascochyta viciae
ACTTCTAGGGAGTGTGAGGCGATACTGTTGCTGTGATCGCTGTCGTTCATAGCACTGTTGCAAATGTATTAGACAAGTCTCCTCCCAAAATCCAGCTACAAAATCGAGACACAAAACGGCCGAGGGCTGGAATTATTATCTTATAATTAAGCTTATTCAAACCTCTTAAAACAGACTATATCTCTTAGCATACCTATCAGCTTTAAAGCTAATTAACTAGAGCTAAGATATCCTTAAAATAACAGATAATCCTACCTTAAATCTCTTCTCTAGTTAGAGGGTAGGATTAGAATCTAAACAAACCTTAACTATAATTACCTAACATCCTAGAACAAGAGTATCTAGACTAGCTATATCTACCTAATCTCTCCCTGTAACTGCGAGCACGATTAGTTTAGCAATACAAATAATTACCCTAATCCTTAGCCTAGCAGCTTAATTCTTTATACCTTCCTTGTTAATTACTTATATAAGGCGTATTCTAGCAATAAGGGCGTAGTGATCTATAGCTGTATTTATTAGATCTACTAGCTAATCTGCTAGATTAGACTACCTGCTATTAATATTTATAAGGATGTTGTTAAGGAGCAGTCTTAAACTGCTGTTAATAAGCCTAGGGGTGCTAGTGCCTAACTTAGGTAAACTAGGATTGTTATGCATCTGCAGCTTAATAACTAGGAGCTAGAACACTAGCATATTAAATAAGCTAATTATAAACACCTTGCAGATGTTGATTAGCAACTAGTTAAGTTGCTACAGGAATTAGAGCAGGAGCAGGAGCAGAAGCATAGTACATTAGAATAGATAGATTAACTACTAGGAATAGACTAGTGTATAGTCCTTTACAATCTAATCTAGTCTTGCAGCAGTTCTTAGCAATTAAGAAAACTTAATCTCTAATCTACTTGCCTAGCTGCGCAGCCTTATTAATCTATTTAAGTTAACACTTGCTTCTAAAGATTAAGCTAAGAATAGATTATATACCTAATTACTACTAGAAAGAGTACTATACTTAGACTAGAGCCTAGTTGTTCCTGCGTCTCTACTCTAGTTAGATTAACTCTAATTAAGTGTATCTAAAACCAATCTTATATCTAAGCGCAAGTGTAGGTACTGCACTTAATACATCTTTTAGATACTGTTTCTTAATTATAACAAACAGCTATTACACCCTAAAGTCTCCTTAGTATATACTAGGCACAAGGGAGTACTTATAGAACCTAAACTGCTTTAAGAGCGTCTAATCTAGAAGTAGAGGCCTTTAACTTCTTATTTAATCTAGTATTTAGAGTACTCTTTAGCTTAGGAGTAAGCTTTAACAGCGTTTTCTTTAGCTTAGGAGTCTTTTAGGCAACCGTATCCTACTTATCTAAAACTAGCAATACAGTGTAATAACAGCTAGAACAGCGCACAGGTTCTGCTAAAAAAGATTAGTCTTATAACTAATAAATCTAGATTAAGTACTTACAAGTCTTAGGAAAACCCCTCACTTTTCCCTTTTTCTAAATATAACTAGGATTAGCCTCTTAAGTAATAACGTTAAAGTTGACGTTCTAATCTAACGTACCCCACGGGCGAGTTAGACAACAGGCAAGTTAGACACTTTTGCTAAGCCCCTACTAAACACTACCCTATTATAGCCTAAAATAACCTAGTTTAGTGCTGCAAAGTGCAGTATAGTCTGTAATACTATTTAGAAACTACTTCTACCTCTTTCTTATACGTTTGCGCGTTATGTCCTATCTAATTATACTATTTACAGCGCCTTTAGGAGGGCTTACCTCCTTTAGCGCGTACCTGCTTCTTTGTCTTCTTCCTATCACTACGTGCCCTAAACTCCTTAAGAGCTGTTAATCGCTAGCCCTCTTTAACTGTTAGAGTCCTTTCTGCCTAAACTTGCTTTCTTTTGTGTAATTTTTGTTGTGTAGCTGCCTTATTAGCAGCTTAAAGCTAAGTAATCTCCTGTTGCGCCAACACTAGCTTATGCGCAATTATTACTGCCCCTTTTGCTACCTTCTTAAACGCCTTAACTATAGAGGTAGGCGAACTATCTATATGCCTCTAGATCCTTGTCTTTACAAGCGTTGATTGCAACCTAAGTTTAAGGGTGTTGCTTAGGGTTTGCAACTGCTAGAGCTTGTTATTAATAGGTAGTAGTAGTGATAGAGTGCACAACTTTACATTAAGAGCTATCATAACCTAGTCTAGGTTAAATAGGACTAATCTAGCACCTTAGAACCCTCCCTAGATATTCTTAGAAGTAATTACAGCATTGTAGGCGCGTATAAAGTATAGCAGGAACTCTGTCTTTGTAATGTAGTTAATCTAGTTATGCATAAGTATTTTAGCTTAGCGCCTATACGCCTTCTTTAAAGCAGCAAAATAACCTACATTAAGGGGCTATATAAGGTGTAATAAGTAAGGAGGTAAACAGAGAGTAATAATCTTGTTATCCTTGCAGTATTGCTAGAATTCAAGAGAGTTGTAGCTCTTATAACCATTAATAATAAGCAAACAGTAGGTGCTAATAGTACACTCCTTTGTATGCCTATTAAAGTGGTTTATCTAGTCTATACCAAGCTTGTTGGTAGTCTAGCTGTTATTAGAGACTCTAATAACCTAGTCTTGAGGCAGTTCTTCCTCCTTGTACCAGGCAGAGAGGTGGTGGTAGGCCTTAAAGATAAGGAAGGCTAGAATAGCCTATCCTTTAGCATTAATGCTCACTATAGCTGTAGCCTACTCCTAGTTGCCTAGCTAGATAGCTTTTAGCTAACCTTGTTGTTCTAAAGCTGTAACAACTGCTCCTAGGGAGATCTAGCCTATTATAAAGCCTATCTTATTAAAGTTGTATATGTCTTTATCCTAGATGCTATACTTAGCTTTAGTGTTAGCTACTAGGCTAAACTAGCCCTGTAGAACCTTAGGATCCTTACAGAGGAATCTCTTGTAGTTGTACTTGCAATTAAACTTAACTTTAAGTTCTAGGTGTTGCTTAACAAACATACTAGGCTAGTTTACGCTAATAGGGCCTAGATTACGCTTAGCGCGCAAAGAATTAGCTATAGTAGCTATATCTAAGAGCTAAGGGGAAAATCCTTGCGCATCTAGCTTAAGAACATGTTTAACAATTACCTCCTCTTTATTATTGTCTAGCTTCTATAAGTTGGCTATAGAATTAGCGTGTAAAGGTTGTCTAGTGCGCTAGTTACTTAGTGTGCTTTAAGAGACTTTGTAGATAGCAGCAGCGCGTTGCAGAGATAAAGTTATGTCTTGTTTAAGAGCCTAGAGCGCAAGCTGTATCTGCGCTTCCTTTAACGCGTTTAAATAGTGTTGTTAAGAAGACATTAGTGTAGAAGGAGGTGTTTAGTGGGGACTTAGCAAAAGTGTCCAACTCGCCTGTTGTCTGACTCGCCCGTGGGGTACGTTATAGAATCCTTAAGATGTTACTTATAAGAATTCACAGGATTATAGACTAGCAGGTTGATAGGCGTAAAGCTTAACCTAAAACCTGCCTAATTATAGTTCTAGAGCCTATAAAAGCTACAGATTAATTAGAAAATAACTAGTATAACAAAGAAAATACTAACCTAGGATTGCAAGACTTATTCATCTTGTTCTAGTTATCTCCTAGAGACTTATTCAGATCCTTATAAGGAATAATAGAATTGTTAGACCTATTATCTAAGCTAGCCGCTAGTAAAGTTAACCTGTTCCTAGAATATAGATTACTGTGCTGTTTAGTAAAGAGAGTAAAAGAATTGCTTAATCTAATTATTACAAAAGAACTGCGACACAATAAAAAGATTAGATTAATAAAACTAGGAAGCGCTAACATAAGCATGAAATTAGAGTAGAGAGTAAGAGAGAAAGATAAATTGCGTAGATAGGTAATTATTTAGAGTGCAAACGCGTTTTGTAATATATATTTATAAGCCTGTTTGCTCTATACCTGTTATAGGAGACTTAAATGTTATTCTTTATAATCTATAATAATACTATCTTTGCAATTAACGTACTCTACAGGTAAGTTATTTATACAAGTAAATTGTTTATAATGCTAAGACTACACTAAACTTCTACCCTACTATACAATGCCTTAACAACAACACATATCTAAGCCCTTAAAAGAAGCTACAATACAGCTTGCGCTTTAGGCAATTAAATAAGATATAACACTTATATTGCAACGCGCTATAGCTATATATAACACGCCTTACAACACATTATATAACTAATACATAGAATAACCTATATAAGCAGATTACGCGCTAAAATTAAAAAATATAGATTAGACTAAGAAGGATGTAATTACTAAGCACATCCTTAAGCTAGATGCCTAAGGATTTGCCCCTTAGCTAGCTACTGTAGCTAATATAGCTAATTCCTTATAGAAAAAGTGTAATATAGGCTAAGTTAGCCTAAACTAGCCTAGTATGTTTGTTAAGCGCTGCTCTAACCTTAAAGTGTAGTTTAATTGCAAGTACAACTATAAGAGAGCTCTTTGTAAGGATCTAGATATTATATAAAACTAGTTTAGGCTTATAGCAAATGTTAAAGCTAAGTATAGCATCTAGAATAACAACACCTACAACTTTAATAAGACAGGCTTTATAATAGGCTAGATATTAATAAGAGTAGTTGTTACAGGCTTAGAGTATTAAAGACAGCTAAAGGCAGTGCAGCAGGGCAACTAGGAGTAGATAATAGTTATACAACGCGTTAATAGCACAGAATAGGCTATTCTGCTTTTTATTATCTTTAAAGGCTGCAACTACCTCTCTACCTAGTATAAAGAGGACAACCTACTCTATAACTAGGTTATTAGAGTCTCTAAGAACAGATAGACTACTAATAAGCTTAGACTCTAGTAGTTAGAGCACTTTAATGCCTACACTAAGAAGCGCACTTAAGGAGAGCACTAGCTACTCCTTATTAATAGCTATAAGAGCTACAACTCTCTTAACTTCTAATAATACTGTAAGGAAGCTAAGATTATTACTTTATATATGCTTTTACACTTATTGCACTTCTTATAACTACTAGATGTAGGTTGTTTTGCCTCTTCTAAAAAGGCCTATAGCTGTTAAGCTAAGTAGCTAATATACAACTACATTATATATATTACTAAAACAAAGTTCTTACTATGCTTTATAGGCGCCTACAAGGAGACATTTACTTCTAGTAATATCTAAGGAGGCTTCTAAGGCGCTAGAATAGTCCCCTTTAACCTAGAATAGGTTATAATAGGTCTTAATGTCCGCCTATATACCCTACTACTACCTACTATAGAAGATAAGCCCTAGTAGTCCTAAACCCTAAGCACTACTTTGCAATTAGGGTCGCAATTAACACTAGTTTAAGAGAGAATCTAAAGGCATGCAAGCAGCTCACCAACATTAATAGTTAAGGCCTTTAAAAAGCTTGCTAAAGGCGTAGCTATAGTAGCGCACAAGCTAGTGTTAGCTTAAAGAGAGATTACTAGGCTTTAAGTAGCAAATAAGGCTTCTACGCGATGTAAATTGCATAAAAGAAAGTAGTTGCAGCAGGAGAGAGTTCTAACAGCTAAGGAAGGCCTTTAATTAACTACTCTAACTAAGTTTAGGGCGCGTAGTAATAGGAAGAAGGCAAGAAAGCAAGTACGTGTTAAAGGAGGAGAGGCAACCTAAAGGTGCTGTAAAAAGTGCTACAATATAGGGCATAACTCGCGCATATGTAAAAAGCCTAAAGAAGATGTTACTAAATAATATTATATACTGCACTACTGTATACAAGGCCAAAGTAGGCTAATACAAGCTATAATAGAGTAGAATGTTAGTGTAGTTTTAGCAGAGTGGCCAACTCGCCTATGTAGTCAACTTACCTATTAAATACATTACATATACACTATAAGTACACCTAACTAATAATATAGGTATAGAGCGTTGTGTGTATATTACTATATATAGAGTTGATAAAAGAGAGGTCTCTCTACTTCTTAGAAATCCCTTCTTCTAATAAGAGTATATCTATTTAGATTGTAGATTACAATCCTAGTGTTAGAGATATATAGAAGCTAATATTTAGCTTATTACTTCTACTAAGCTTAATAAAGCTAACTCTATTTCTCTACTTCTAGGAGTCCTCTAAGCTACTAGTATTAATTTAGAATAAAATGCTTTTACTTATAAAATATATATAGTGTAGGAGCTTTGTATTCTAAACACTTTAGTAGATTATGCTAATGTATTTAGTTAAGAAGCTACTGCTACTCTACCTAGCTTTAAATCCTTAGATTACGCAATTTTACTTATAGAAGGAAAGGAACTGCCTTATAGACTGCTCTACAACCTTTCTATAAGGCAGACTTTACAAGCACAAAAGGAAGCAATCTAGAAAGCTAATATATTTAAGAAGGAGTGAATAATATAGCAGACAGAGAGCTATAAGAGGGCAGAGATAGCTACCTACTTATAGTAGGTAGGCCTAGGCTCCTAGGCTAGAAGTGGAAGGAGGCCTGTGCCCTAAAAGTAAAGTGAAAGTTAGCAGGATAGATTCTGCTAAGCTAGATAAGCACCTACTAGTAGGTTATGCTATCTAACTATAGCAGAAGTCTTAACATATGCCTCCCCCTTGTAACAAGCGAAAGTCCTCTAAGCTAATCTAATTTACAGGTGCTGTAGAGCTGCTGTTAATATAAAGAAAGCAAGAAAAGAGAAAGAAAGATAAAAGCAAATAGTATAGTAGTTAGGAAACTGCAAAGAAAACCTAGTAGTAGTTATTATAGAATTAAGGTTTATAGTTTATATAGCGCTACGTATATCTCCTTAGATTTCTATACAAAAAATTAACTACTAAGATTTTTTCTACTATATAAACTCTGCAATGCAAAAATTATACCTAAATGTATTTAGAGCTTATGTAAGAAGAGCAAGTAAGCCTAATAGTAAGCTTGCTTGGCTTAGCAGAGGTTTAACTAGTCTAAGCTAGTAACAGCTAGGTTAGTTGTGCTTTGCTAGTAGGATTAGATTAGTTGTAGTATCTTAAAGGCAAAATATAGGTGTTAAGGTAGCGTGTAGTCTTTGCTAAAAGGTAAGAGAACGCTGTTATTAATATGCTAAAAGTAGTCTAACATAATACTCAACTAAAACAATCCTATATATAGGTGTAATAACTAGCTGTTTGTAGTTGCTAAGGTTGCTAAAATAGTTACTAATAAAGGCGTCCTTAACTTATAAGGCCTAGTCTGTAGGCATCTTAAGACTAGGGGGCTTTAGCTTGTCTAGAGTCTTGTAGTAATACAAGAATATGTTATAGTGTTTAAGGTGTTGTTTAGCAGGTTTCTATGTTAGCAAAGAGTTATTAGACTACTTAATCTAATACTTCTAGGTGCCTTAGCGCCTGCAGCAGTTAATAAACTTATTAATAAACTATTCTTAAGAGATATTGGTAAATTCCTTTAATAAGCAGCTAACTAAGAGAAGAAGTGCTGTTATTTAGTAAGTTAAATAACTACTACTAGAAGATTAGTGTAAATTAATCTATTTAGTGTAGAAGGCAGCAGGTCTTAAATGTAACTTACTAAAATGTCTGCCTATTGTGCATTAGGTATAAGTATAGATTAAAGGTAGCTATTATATACTTCTTTAGAAGTTTAAGTATGTTTACACACTATATAAGATTAGCAGTACTTCTTAATTAACTACGCAAGACTAGGCTAGTAGTATTAATAAATTATTAAGTAAAGTGTAGCTCTAGTCCCCTTATAGCTTACAATCTTGTAATTATAGCAAAGATTAAAAATCTAGTAACAGAGATAGGCGTCTAGTAGTATGTATAGGTGCATTTTATTAAAAAATAATTATTAATAAGCCTCTTCTCTAGTAGTGTAGTAGTCTAAGAGTAAAACATAGTAACTATTCTCTTAGAACTAAAAGCTAAGTTTGTAATTACCTTTATCTAAGGTAGTAAATATCTTTTAAGCAGTAGGATTAGTAGTGTAGGCTTTGCTAAGCATTTCTTCTATTAAGCGCAGGCCTTCTAAATAAGAAGGCAGTCCTAATGTTACTATTCTATTAATATTGTTAATAGGTTCTTTGTTGTCTATATTAGAGTTAGGTGTTAGGCTTAGAGTAGTATAGAGTTAAGCCACTGCTTAAGCATCTAGGGTAACAAGTAAGGAGTTCTATTAAGGGGAGATTAATAAGGCTCTCAGAATAGCCTAGATTGCAGGTGCTATACTAGGGGATAGGTGTTCTAGTTATAAAACAATCTAGTAAGTATCAATAAGTCTTGTATTGTTTTTGTCTTTAGGAATGTCTTAGGCTTACTAGCTAAGGGCGTCTGCTTTGCTATTTGTCTCTCCTAGTGCGCAAATAATCTTAAAGTTAAATTAAGAGAGAAAACGTAACTAGCAGGCTTGCCTCTGATTAAGTTTCTTAGTAGTTATAAAGATTTCTAGGTTCTCATAATTAGTTATAACCTAGATTAGGTGTAAAGAACTTATAATTTTAGGTTTCTATTCCTTAAATGCCTAAATAATAGCTATTAGTTTTATATTGTAGATGTTATAATCGCATTTAGCAGAGGAGTGTTTTTTTAGGAAGAATGCTATAGGTTATAGAGCGTTTTGAGCATTGCGTAATTTAATAACCCTACTAAAAGCCTACTTCAAAGAGTTAGTAGAAATAACGATTAGCTTACTAGAGTTAAAATGCTGCAAGACTAAGTTAACTATAAAGGCTTTCTTAAGTTAAGTAAAAGTATTAATGTAGGCCTGTATAGGACTAAATACCTTATATTAAACTAGGTAATAAAGCTTATTAAGGTCTTTTTATAATAGTTCAGTAATAATAGTGGACCTAACAGCTTATGTAAGTAGTAGGGCAATAGAAGAGTAGCTCTCAATAAATTATTAATAACATCTAGTGAATCTAAGAAATAAGAGAATATCTAGTACTGTTTAGAGCATTTCCTATTCTTAAATAGCCTAAATCTTGTTAGGGTCTACCTATACACCTTAATCTATAATAATTATTCTAAGAAACTTAGCTTAGCTCTTGTAGAATTTAGACTTCTTAGGGTTAACATAGAATCTACATTTCTTAAAGTAGCTAAGAACTTGTTTAACATACGCTTTTTGTTTCTAGAGAGCATTAGAGTATACTAATAAATTATCTAAATAAGCTGTACAAAATGAGTCTAAATATTTAAATAGTGCTTTATTAATAGCCTATTAAAATGTTGTAAGAGCGTTGTATAGACTAAAAGGTATAACTTTGTACTAGTAAGCGCTCTTTTAAGTAGAGAATGTAGTAAGCTATTCTAAGCTAGGTTTTATGCAAATTTACTAGAAGGCATAAATATCATTAAATTTCAAACAGATCTTAGCTTTGTTAAGGTGTGCTATAGTCTCTTAGAAAAAAGGAATAGAGTAGTAGTCTCTAACTATAGCTTTGTTTAATTTCTAATAATCTATATATACATGTAGACTACTGCCTAGCTTTGCTATAATAAGAAGATTATTCTAAGCTAGGGAGTTGCAGCGCTTTATAAACTCTCTAGACTTGTTTTCCTTAATTTAGTATTTAATAGCCTTTATTTACTGTTCTGAAAAAGGTTGTAGGCAGTAGTTATGTAGATTAATGCCTAGTTTAAGTTTATTTTGTAGTTAAAATTGCTATAGTTCAGCAGTGTTTTAGCTGTAGCTTATTTAAAGGTAGGAATAAAATTGGCATATTCCTTTAATTCTTCTGCAGTAGGTAAGTTAGAGAGCAGGGGGTCTTTTAGAGGCTAGAAGAATTTGTTAAAGTTATTATTAGCTAAAGCTCTTCTAGCAGTAGTAGTTTCTAATTGTTAAATAATAAAGACTAGGTGCCTAGGTCTTTTACTATAAAGGCGAATAGCTTTAGCAGAAACTAAGCGTAGGTTAACTAATTTATTAGTATATAGTGCTGCACTTGTAGATCTAAGTTTAGATTAATTAGATTTTCTATTCTAGAGTTTGCTTAAACTAGACTGCAATAATTACAGAAGCTTAGTATCTAACTTAGAGCCCTTATACAGTAATAGAGGAGTTTAAGATACAGTGTTGCAGTGTCTAAAGTAATATTTACTGCTAAATTAGATAGAGCAGTTGTGCTAGGAGACTAAGAGATTATAAATAGCCCTCTAGCAGAATCCTAAGATAAGTTAAAAGGATCTATAGTCGTTTATAACATAGGCACTAGTGCGTTCTAAGTAAGAGCCTAGTTAGAGGTAAAACTTAGCACAGTAAGTAATAGTCTTAGAAGGTTAACTATTGTATCCCTAGCAGATAATTAGAGTAGCTAAAGGAATAAGGTAAAGGGCCTTAGTATATTATAGAAATTTGTGTAATATAAAGCTAGAATTAGCCCTATTATTAGCTAAAGCTTAGATCTTGTGTAGAGTGTTATTGTTGCGTCCTAAGAATACTAGAAAGGTAAGTTAATTGTAATATTAAAGGTTGCCTTTCGTTTAGTTCTATTTGCTACTAGCTTTTTAGAGCACAGTACTAGCCTCTGCTAAGCCTAATAAAGAAGAAAATAGGTTCTTAGAGCGCACTTGTTAGTAAACTAACCTTTAGTAGTAACTAGGACTTAAAGGTTCTAGTTTTCTAACTTAGAGGTAGAGTTATTATCTAAAGATTTAAAGAATTTTTCCTTAGTGTTATCTCTTAAGGTGTCTAAAGTAGCTATGTGTTAGTTTATTAGTTCATCCTAAGGAACAGCTAAAGATAGAGCTTTAGGCTTTAGTAGTTCTAGGCATTAGTTAGACTTATAGCCCTTAAGTCCACAGTTAAAACAGGTAAACTTATTAGAGGAGGTAGAAGTAGAGTCCTTAGAGTAATAAGAATAAGTATTCTTAGCTTCTAGAGCAGATATAGGTTAAGCTAGGATAGTAGTAGTAGGTAGTACTAGTAGAATGTTATAAGTAGTTAACTTACTGCGTAGAGCAGAGCGTCTAGGCTAATTTTCTATAAAATCTTAAGTTATTGCTTTGTTAGAGATAAGGGCATAGTTAGAAAAGAAGGTGCTAAGCTGCTTGTAATATTCTTATAGGCTAGAGAGAGACTTCTTAAAGGGGATACTAGCTATCGAATAGTAGTAAAAGTCTAGTAGTTTAGCCTGTAGGCAATAGTAGTAAGTTTTAAGAAACTAGTTAAGCTGCTAGGCAAAGTACTCTATCTAAAGTAAGGTGTAAGCTGGGTTTTAAGTAAAAATTATAAGAAAGTCTACTTAATTACTAGAGTGCTAGTAGTTGTGTCTATTTGCTTATATGTAGTTGTAAGGAGCTAACCTCTAAGGGAATTTACTAGTAAAATACAAGATAGATTTAATAGAGAACAACCTCTAGGGCAGAGGTTGCAGAGTTTCTATAACCTTATTTTAGACATGTTAGCCCTGTAGCAGGGCTCTAGTCTATACTAAGAGTATAAGCTAGAGTATTGCTAAGGCAGTGTACACTAAGAAGCTAGTACCTAGGCCTAGCCTGTTATAGTACCTCTCTACTTATTCCTTGTTTATTAGCGCGCGTTTTAGTTAAAACAACTCTATTACTTACTCTTTACTTTCTGCATTCTCTATTGTACTACGTTCTAAGCCTACACACCTTCTTCTTAAGACTCTACTACTATCTAATTGTTTAACTGCCTTGTCTTGCTTGATTTTAATAATAGTGCCTCTTAAATTACTCTCTACCTTACGTTCCCTTGCTAAGAAGGCGCAAGGCAAGTAGGTAAGTTACCCCTCTTCTTCTAGTCTACTTACTTACTAACTCTTCTACTTTGCTTAGGCCTGCAGCGCTGCTCCTGCAGATCCTACTCCTTGTAACACTTACTTAGCTAAGAAGGCAAAGCTTATGACAGAGGACATTGTCCTTAAAAATAATAAGATTAAAGAAGCTTTTAATAATACTCCTGCTAATAGTTAAGCTAAGGCTTAGAGTAAGTAGTCCCTGCGTACTTAATGCGCTAGCAACTATAAAGATTCTAAGATCTACATTAACTATATATTAGCTAGCTAGGTCTATACCTTTACTACTAGTAGCTATTCTACTAGCTACGCTAACTTAATTCTTAGCTACACTTCCTATTATAAGGTAAGTTCTCTAGTTCTTATTACTTAGTGTTCTCTACTCTAGCTAATTATCTGCTAGGCTCTGTGTAAGACTTAGAAGACTTTAAATAAGTACTACATCTTCTTGCAGTTCTCTAAGAGCAACTCTATAAAGCTTTTAAGCATTATCAAGCCTATCTAAGTAGATTTTTAGAAGTGCAAAGACTTTCTATATTATACTAACCTTGTATCCTAGCCTAACACTTGCTTGTTTGCTACTAGTTATAAGACTAAGTAGTCTAAGTATAAGGCTAAGATTAATCAAGTTAAAGCTTATTTCTTTCCTGCTGTAGTCTTTGCAGAGCGCACTCCTATTGCTACTAAAGAGGTAGTAGTCTAGGCTAAGACTCTAGTAAGTTATTTCTCTCTTTTCTTACCTATTTTTAGAGGTATTTGCTAATCCCTTACTTAATATAGCTTGCTGTTAACTTAACACTGCTTATGCACTTTATCTACTTTAAGGCTAACTTTTGTATACGTCTTGAGATACCCTTTACTACTAAATATAAGGACTTTGCTTAAGTGCTTATTAAGGACATTGCTAACGCTGCTGTAGGTAATATGGATAATGGTAGTAGCAAAGGTTCTGCTAAAAGTAATGCTTAGGTCTTCTCTTATCTATAGCGTTTAGGATTCTTAGCTTAATAATACCTAGCCTTACAGCTTCTTCTCCTTTATAACAATATAGCACCTACTTAGTATAGCCTATCTCTTAGGATAGGCTAATATAGTAAGCAATCTTCTTAATAACTAGTGTCTTTCCTCTTTGCTTGTGTATGTCTCCCCTCCTACTCTTCCCCTACTTCTCCTCTTTGGGAGTAAGAGAGTTAGTTATTCCCCTCTAGGGATTCTAACTAGAATTCTAGAGGCAAGTTCCTATCCCTATCTCTTCTATCTCTTGTTGTAGACAACTATTTGTCTAAGGCCTCTAGGTCTTTATAAATATCCTCTTTTTCCTATATTTTACTAGCATAGCCTTTCTATTATACTAGGTATTTATGTCTCTTGCTCTCTCTTCTAGACTGTTGTTCCCTAC
The DNA here is from genome assembly GCA_004335155.1 of Ascochyta viciae. Classification (NCBI taxonomy): domain Eukaryota; kingdom Fungi; phylum Ascomycota; class Dothideomycetes; order Pleosporales; family Didymellaceae; genus Ascochyta; species Ascochyta viciae. The sequence continues at coordinate 13,150 of SATY01000998.1, forward strand.
AGATAGAGTTAACTTTCTATTCCTTAGAAGATGTGCTATTGTAGTTAGTAATAATTAGGGGGCTAGGCTAGGGGTTGTTATTTAATTATTTACAAAGAGGGTTCTGTAGGCACAACTTAAGCTAGTTAATATAGAAGATAGGGTAGATTTTACTATTAATATTTAGCTTAATGTTATATAGGGAGATAACCTCTACAGCTACATACTTCTAGTTCTTCTAATCTAGCTTCTAGCTTGCTTAGCTGTTTAAGAAGTGGTTTCCTAGCTTTAGCTAGACTTTGTCTCTAACCTTTAGTTAAGGGGCTTCTCTTTAATGTGTGTTAGCTTGCTGTTCTTATATCTGCTAAGCCTTTGCTATCTAGGCCTTAATAAAGTTAACTGTTTTAATAAACTTCTATACTATGCTTGCTATAGCTCTAGTAGGTTCTCTTGCATGCTAGTGCAATAACTCTGCTATTAAGTTTAGGTCTATCTAGAGTAGGTCTATATTGTCACTATGCTAGAGAAAGAAAGGGCTAAAGCTAGTAGATGTAGCCACCTAACTCTTAATAGCAATATAGGCCACTAGTACCTATGTAGACTAATTATCCTAGGCCTAGTTAATATAGGCTCTTAAGTAGGCCTCTACTATAGAGTTTATACGCTTAGTACTTCTATTAGTTTAGAGGTAGAAGGCTGTAGAGAGCCTCTATATAATCCTTAGCAGTTAACACATTATCTACTAGAAGTTGCTAAGGAATTACATTCCTTAACTAGAGACAATTACATTAGGCAACTAATAGTAGGCTACTACATTAGATATAAATGCGCAAGTAAGTAATTTTACTAATTAGTCTAGCAA
>SATY01000999.1:0-13989 GCA_004335155.1 Ascochyta viciae
CGATTTTGCCACACCTGGGGTATTCCTCTTGTAAAAGATCACCAAATGCTCAGTGCAAGCTCACTCGTATTCTCACTTATTCAGGCACCCCCCTTGTAGTTATCTTCCTTTCGATTACTTTCCTTGCCTTCCCCATGGGGTAAACGAATCTTATCCAGGAACCCCGTTCCGACTGTTCCGGAACTGACTCGCGCTGTGGGGTTTATCAATTTCATCACGATCATCCATCTATCTCTGCATTCGTCGCGCTCATCGTCAATAACTCCTTCATGACTTTCAACTCCGTGAGATCGCCCTCGTGCTGCACCCCCAGCATCTGCGCGGTCACCTGGTGGAACCCTTTCTCGCCGTTCTCCAAATCCATATAGTGACCGCGCTCACTGTACACCAGCTCGCCGTGGCGCGTCTTGTCGGCCATCAGGAAAGTGACGGATTGCGCTGGTGCGTCGGCGGGTTGGAGGTTCTCTCCTATGGCGGCGAGAACGGCGGGGGAGAGGATGCCGGTGTCTGTCCATGAGGGCGCGATGGCGTTGATGCGGATGGGTAGGTGTGGGTGGAGGTGGCCTGTTAGAGAGCGCATGAGGCCGAGGACTGCGTGTTTGGTTGTTGCTAGGTCACTGTTATTTGTTACTGCGATGTCTGGGGGTGCTGATCATGCTTACTGTAGTCTGTGGCAGGGAATCGTGTGAAGCTCGATCCAGACGCCGTTATGACGATGCTTCCGCCGGCAGGATTCTGGCGAATGTGGTGGATGCCCAGCTTGACTGTGTACAGGCATCCGAGTAGGTTGACGTTGATGGTTTTGAGGTTAGGTGGAAGCAAGTCTCCATTGTCGTCTATGTCGTCTTCGAGCAATGAGACTGTAGGAGCGATGCCGGCATTGGCGAATACATGGTCGATCCTACCGTATTGTTTCTGTGCGGCTTTGAATCTGCGGGCCGTGAGCTATTGTCCAAGTTGTTAGAAGGGTTCGGGGTAAGACGATACTCACAGTTCAACCTGCTGCTTCCACTCCGTCACATCAACTCTTGCGAAAGGCACGGAAGCCGCCTCGGGGTCCGGAAGCGGGTTGAGGTCGGCAGCATAGACCTTCCCGCCATGCTTGATGACACGACGAAGAGTTGCAAGACCGATGCCAGATGATGCACCTGACACATGTGAACGACCATGATGCAGAGTTGGGGCTGAGACTATGCACACCAGTGATGAGCACGACCTGGTCTTTGATTTGGTCGAGGTCGCTGTCTGAGATGGTGAAGCTGGTCATGTTTGGTTCGAATGCAGATGTGAGCTGGTGCTAGATGAGGAGGTTGGAAGCAACTATAATCGTTCGATTGGCGTAAAATCAAGTGCAGCACAATCTGGTGCAGAATAAGTCTTCTTCGCCAGACTGCGTTTCTTCGATTTATTGAAGGAGCCCCAGGTTTGTAGTGGACATCGAGTAAGCTCGGTGTAAACGCGCAACCCCGCTTTAGCGTGCATGCTGGGCCGAGCATATCTACGCGTATTCTCTGGTGGGCTTAGCCGCGCTAGATACGTGAAGCTGCATGTCAAGCAGTGAGGAACACAGCCAAGATGTATTCAATAATGAACTGCAGCGTACGCGTGAGTTGCTGGTTCGTGTGTGGCTTACTTGGCCGCCGCCGTTATGTTTCCCCATCGAAGCACAACACCACAGCTGGCGAGAGCCTCAGTCGTGACTTCACGCACCCGCAAGATTATGCCAACGTCCAGGGTATCATTTGAATTCAGCTCGGATGAATGGTACGGTGTGCGATTGCCGATGGCTTCGTCGAGTGCGCAGGCAACTCTGCAAATGGACAGGTATTCATACGCCGACAGGCCTGTTGAGCGCCCCATCTGGGTGTGCTCTGACGCTCGCTTCTTCAAGTCATCCTTCATCCACAGCTCACGCGTTGTTGCCGCCACCACCACCTCCCCTTCCACGTCCTCGCCCGCGGCCGCGCGTGCCCCTGCCTCCCCGGTCCCCGCGATGGTCGCCCCGCGAGTGCATGCCACCGCGTCCGCCTCTTTGCGCCTGGTCCTTGAGCTGCTGCTCCTTCACGACCTCGATGATCTCGTCCGGCACGCGCAGGTACTTGATCTGCGTATTGTCAGGTCACGTTACTCGTTGGACGTCACTCGCACTGACCGTGCTGCCGCGCACGTAGATCTCAGGCAGCCTCATGAACTTGTCGCCGTCTGCGCTCGTTTGCACGACTTCCCGTAATGTGAGGTTCATCCATGTGTCGCAGTTGACCAGCAGTCCGTTGAGCGTCTCGCCGCTCTTGAGCTCGACGAGCATGGGGTGGCCGGTCGCGGCCGTGAGGAGGCCGAGTGGGAGCTGCGACGCTCGTCAGTGGGTGCTGGAGGGGCGCGCTGGGCGCATTGGACGTACCATTGTGTCGTTGTTCTAGGCCGTGATTGTGCGTGTGGTGGTGACGTTTTTGAATTGTAGCTTCAAGTATTACACCTCAATGACGGCGTCAATATGGGCAGTCGTTGCTCTACAAGGCGTCACAGTGTTGTCGTCAAGCTCGCTCCCACGGTGGATCATCGACTGGTCCATGCGTCTCGAACTCTTGGCTCAGCCCTACAGCGCACCACGAGTCCACGACCAGGGAACACGCAGTCGATCCATGTCTACTCCACCTCGGCTTTCTCGCAGTGCTAGCAGCTGATGTTGCACATCACCGTTGCTTGCCCTTTTCTCCAAACTGAGCCATCTCGCAGGTCACCGTCATTGCACGCCTGAACCGGTGAGGTGAGGGCAGAACCATCTCGAAAGGTTCAAGCTTCTTGCCAGATGGCCTTCACAACCCAGCTACTCCAACAACACGGTGATTCTACTCAATTTCACCTGAAACACTTTGTTATTAACCATGACTGGATACGGCGCGTGGGCGTCGACTAAATCGTGACCGGTAGCTGCGCCACGCTGGCTGACAGCGACCCGTCTTAAACCTCCGCGTATCCGCCCTTCTGCCTGATCCTCAAGAACGGGCACGACAGCCCTTTCTCACCTGTCGCTGCATCCGCTGTGTCTGTCGCGGTGGTGGTGCGTGTGCTTCCATCCACCTCTCTTCCTGCCCTTCGCTTTTGCCTCTTTTTCCAGCATGCGTTCCTTCAAGGCCAAGGTGCTGTCAGCTGTTGCGTGTGTTGCACCGGCCCTCGCCGCAGCGCTCCCCAGCCACGGTGAGGTCGCGCGACCGCACAACGAGCCTGTGCAGCTAGGTACGCTCCACTCTTATACCCACGCTGGCCACCGCCAGGCACCTGCTAAGCGTTGCAGACTTTCAGCAAAACTACGCCCAGGCGACCTTCAGCGTGCCCTGCACTGGCTGTCTAGGCCAAGATCACACGGACCAGGATGACGAGTCACTGGTAAGGCCCGCTTCAGGCATCTATTTACCTCTTCAGCCCTGCTCACCCGCCTCCAGATCCTGAACTTCACCGCTCACACTCACGACGAGGCTTGTGGCTCTTCTAACATCACCATCAACGGCGTCCCTCTGCCACAGGAATGGGAAGGTGACTACGCATCTGGCTCAGGCTCCTACCAGTACACCAGTCTTGCCGCCCTCCAGAATGACCGGCTTCCCCAACGCGACCTGGCCCTTGCGTGGAATTCGACCTGTCTTCACGGTAACGCGGAGGCGGACGAGGCTGCTCAGATCCTGACAGTCAACATCAAGTCCATAGACGGCGTTCCTATCAATACACCTTCTGGTTTTACCATCTCCTTCAAGCAAAACGCATCACCCCCCTCGCTGCTCAGACTTGAGACCGTTCCGGACCTTGCACCTGAGCTGTCCGACATCTGGCGTGACCCCCCGGCCCATCTTCGACTGGTCTTTGGCGACTCCACCACAGACGCTGATCGCTCTCTCGAAGACCAGATCCGAGAGCTCAGAGCCCTCCAAACTGAGCTCGAAGTGATCCAGCAGGCAGTAGCAACCAAGAAACAGTACATCAACGCGCAGATTCGTAAGGAGGCCAAGTGCTTTACTGAGGAATTGAAGCACTGCGACGGCGTCTCTTGCATTCTCAAGACCGTCGCTGGGAGAGCCCACGGTGCATGGCGAGTTGTGTACCTGCGTCTACACCCAAACCATCAGTCAGAAGACATGGGCCGTCCAGAGGTCTACGCTTCGGCCCATGTTGGGTCGCAACGCTACGGCAGCATTAACATCGCCGCCGACTCCAAGGAAGAGTACCCAGCGCCAGAGCCTCGCCCGTATGAAGGATCTACGGGTGAGCTCCCACCACGCCCCCAGCAACGCCAGGCGCCATACATGATCGCGCTGGAAGTAGCCCTCGGCATCCTCTGCTGCGGCTGTCTGGTCGCCATCATCCGGCATAAGTGCTCCAGCCTGCGCACACGCACAGAGCGAGCCGCCGACTACGAAGAGCGCTACAACGCACGCGTGTACAAGCGCGCCGCCCGCCGACACGCATGGCGCAACTGGTGGCGCGGCAACTGGCGCAAAGACGCAGCGCGCATCGCCGACTACGAAGAAAAGCGCGCGCTAATCCAGGACCAGGAGAGCGTGCTGGAGAGCGCGATGCAGGAGGAGATCCGGCAGCTGCGCGTCGCACACAACGTCGTGAACGACATCATCCGCGCCGAGGAGGGGCGGACCTCGACGCCTCCAGTAAACACGACTGGGAGATGCACATGTCATGCACATTTCGCTCCAGCACCCCCCTCGGTAGCATCAACATCCACATACCCGCCCTCCACCATACCCGAAGCACCCTCGCGCCCGCTCTCCCGCACCGACAGCCTCCCCAGCTACCGGTCTCGCGCGCCCAGCGAGCTGCCGACGTACGAGTCGGAGGTGACGGCGTTTGTAGCGGATGGATTCCGGCCGGTGGATGCGAGTGCGAGTGCAGCACGAGCACAAACATTCACAGCGAGTTATACGACGAGTCCAGCAGCATTCCCAGCCCATCCAGACGACTACCCGTCTCGAGAGACAAGCTACGCAGCGAGCATGACATCGCACGGCGAGAGCGGGCGCTGGACGCCCGACAGCAGCGTAGTGGATGTGAGTCCGCGACCCAGCGCAGAGACGCTGCGAGATTTGAGGAGCGTGTTTACATGTGACGAGAGCGAGAGCGAGAGCGAGAGCGAGCTGTAAGTCGTGAACTGTACCAGACGTTGAAGCGGTACCCACCTTTCAGTCTTCTGTAGTGTAGTTGCGCGCTGTGGACTTTGTACAGGTATGGCGTTGGTCGGCGGAGCGACTATATTGGCGTTGAGGGTTTCTGTTGCATACCTACCTACATACATGCGTGCGTGCAGCGCATGGTCTATGTATCTATCTAATAGCACAAGCACAGTCATTAACCACACTCCCCACCACAGACATTTGAAATCAAGAAGCAGTAGGTTATTAAACCTCTTAGATTATACCATACCGTATCCCCTAGCTACCGTCCCTCCCTATCCTATCTATCCTATTGTTGAGCAAAACCCTCTAAGAAGGAATTTAGAAGGTAACTTGGACTTTAGATTAACTTAGTCTATATATAGCCTACTAGCACCTGTTAAATACCATAGTTAGGTTAGTAGAGTAGTAGCTACTATAGTGTATATATCTATTTATCTAGAGCTAGTATAATATACTCTACAGGTAAGTTGTTTATACAAGTGAGTTGTTCTTGATGCTAAGACTACACTAAACTTCTACCCTATTATAGCCTGCATTGGCCCACATTAGCCTTGTATACAGTAGTACAGCATATAATATTATTTAGTAACACCTTCTATAGGCTTCTTATACGTGCATAAGTTATGCTCTACCTCCTAGCACCTTTTACAGCGTCTTTAGGCTGCCTTACCTCCTTTAATATACACTTGCTTCCTTACCTTCTTACTATTACTATACGCCCTAAACTTATTTAGAGTAGCTAACTAAAGGCCTTCCTCTGCTGTTATAGTCTCTTCCTGCTATAACTGCTTTCTTTTACGCAATTTACATCGCGTAGCAGCCTTATTTGCTACTTAAAGCCTAGCATTCTCTTTTTAAGCTAATACTAGCTTGTGCGCAACAATAGCTGCGCCTTTAGCAAGCTTTTTAAAGGCCTTAACTATTAAAGTTAGTAAGCTGCTTGCATGCCTTTAAATCTTCTGTTAAACTAGCGTTAATTGCAACCCTAATTGCAAGGTATTACTTAGGGTTTAGGACTGCTAGAGAGCATCTTCTATAGAAGGTAGCAGTAGGGTATGTAGGCAGATATTAAGACCTATTATAACCTGTTCTAGGACAAAGGGAACTATTCTAGCGCCTTAGAAGCCTCCTTAGATATTGCTAGAAGTAAATATCTTCTTGTAAGCACCTATAAAGCATAGTAGAAACTTAGTTTTAGTAATATAAGTAATGTAGTTGTGTATAAGATCCTTAGCTTAGCGCCTATACGCCTTCTTTAAAGAGGCAAAATAGCCTACATCTAGTAGCTACAAGAGGTGTAATAAGTGTAGAAGTATATATAGTGTAATAATCTTTGCTTCCTTATAGTATTATTAGAAGTTAAGAGAGTTATAGCTCTTGTAGCTATTAATAAGGAGTAGCTAGTACACTTCTTAGGTGCGTGTCTTTGTATAGGCATTAAAGTGCTTTAACTAGTCTAGACTAAGCTTATTAGTAGTCTATCTATTCTTAGAGACTCTAATAACCTAATTATAAGGCAGATTATCCTCTTTGTACTAGGCAGAGAGGTAGTTACAGCCTTTAAAGATAATAAAGAGTAGAATAGCCTACTCTATGCTATTAATGCCTTGTATAACTATTGTCTACTTGCAGTTGCCCTGCTGTACTGCCTTTAGCTGTCCTTAACACTCTAAGCCTGTAACAACTGCTCTTGTTAATATCTAGCCTATTATAAAGCCTGTCTTATTAAAGTTGTATATGTTATTGTCCTAGATGCTATACTTAGCTTTAACATTTGCTACAAGCCTAAACTAGCTCCTAATAATCTCTAGATCCTTATAGAGGGCTTTCTTGTAGTTATACTTGCAATTAAACTACACTTTAAGGTTAGAGCAGCGCTTAATAAACGTACTAGGCTAGTTTAGGCTAACTTAGCCTATATTATGCTCTTTCTATAAGGAATTAGCTATATTAGCCACAGCAGCCAGCTAAGGGGCAAATCCTTAGGCATCTAGCTTAAGGATGTGCTTAGCAATTACATCCTCCTTAGTCTAATCTATATTTTTTAATTTTAGCGCGTAATTAGCTTGTGTAGGTTATTCTATATATTAGTTGCATAGTGTGTTATAAGGCGTGTTATATATAGCTACAGTGTGTTGCAATATAAGTGTTGCGTCTTATTTAATTGCCTAGAGCGCAAGCTGTATTATAGCTTCTTTTAAGGGCTTAGATTTGTATTGTTGTTAAGGCATTGTGTAGTAGGGTGGAAGTTTAGTGTAGTCTTAGCATTATAAACAACTTACTTGTATAAACAACTTACCTGTAGAGTACGTTATTATAATTATATTAATATCTTAGTTAACTTCTTTTTAATAACAAAACACTACTTATATATAGAATCTAAGACTAATATCTTATAATCTTTTAGTTTTATTAGGATTTTTAAGTTACGTAGTTAGCTAAATAGCAGCTATCTAATAATAAACTATTAGTTCTAAGTATATAGTCCTACACTACAATACACTACACTACACTACACTACACTACACTTAAACTCCTCCCTACACCCCCCCTCTATCCTAACCACCCTATTCTACTCACTTCTAACACCTAGCTTCATCTCACTACTAAAAACCCACCCTCTTCTCTATTCCATCACACCTTCACCACCGCTCAATCACGCCTTCACCACCTCCTTGCACGGTTCCACCTACTACCGTCTGTCAACAACGAACGAAGCAGGTACCACTTTATTTTCTCGTTGCCGTATTTGCCGTTTGTGCTGTAGGGTGGGTAGACGCTTCTTACCCCGGGTATGCTAACGGCTATGCTTGGATTACTGGAGGGATTGCTGGTGGGATGCGGTGCGGAGTGGGGTCTGTGGAGTTTGTGGGGTGTGCTGGGTTGTTGTTTGTGGCACTGGGGTAGGTTGTTGTAGTGAAGAGTTATGCATAGATAGGTAGGTAGGTAGGTAGGTAGGTAGCTATTTTAGCTAGGTTCTAGAGTGCTGGTAGTAGTAGAAGGAAGATTAGATTAGTTGTTTCGACTGAATTATTTGGTGTGGATGAATTGTATGCATTCAAGTAATGTAACGTAATATACAACACCCTAATGCTGATGTCTTGGAATTGGCACACGTATGCTACAGCTCTTCTCTCGCCTCGTCGCTATCATACAGAAACACGTCCAGTCTACCTCCGCCGCAGGTACCAATTAAAGGCCAGCTGCCCCGTCTCGAGAGGGAAGGGGGTGGGCACCTCGGCCAGGCCTGGACGCGCAACGGGATGGCGCAGGTAGACGGCGGCGCAGATGTTCTGGTTGACCTCGAGGTAGCGGGGGATGAAGGCGAAGGCGCTCATGTAGTCGCGTGGGCGCCAGGGGGTGGCGTAGGGGGCGGCGGCGTTGCGGCGGTTCCAGGCTGACGTGTGTTCGGTCTCGAGGCGTAGTTTCTCAAAAGCGTCGCGCAGCTTGGCTTGGTCGGCGGCGCTGAAGAGGGGCTCCTCGATGGCGTCCGGGGTGGCGGCCGTGGGCGGGGCGGTGCGGCCGGCGAGCTGGGTCTTGAGGAAGTCGAACTGGGTGTCGAGGGTGGAAATGGACTCGGGGGAGGCGGTGCGCCAGAGAGCGATGGCGCGCTTGACGGTCTGGCGGAAGGCGCGGAACTTTTGCTTGTCCTTTGCGCCAACGTCTTCGGCGAGCACGCCGTCGACGTCGTCCATGATGGCTTGCAGGTGTTTTTTGAGCTCGGCGGGCGTGGGCTCCTCGCCTTTTGCAGGGACGACGACCTCCTCCCGGGGCTGGCGCGGGGTCTGGCCGCCGGCTTCTTCGCGGGCCTGGGCGCGGGCGGCGGCCTTTTCTTTGGCGACGCGGCGGGCGGTGGAGGAGCGGTCCTTCTGGGCGCCCGTGGCGAACATGACGGACTCGGGCTCGACCTGGAACATGTCGCCCGGGTTGAGCATATAGCCGGGGTAGGGCATCTTCTTGCCGTTGACGCGGACGAGGCCGTGGACGCAGAACTGGCGGGCCTGGCGCACGCTGCTGGCGAAGAGGGCGCGGAAGACGGCCGTGTCGAGGCGGCGCTCGATGGGGTAGTAGGCCATCTGCATGTACGGCGTCATGGGCGGGGTGCGCACCTTGTCCTGGCTGTCTGCGCCGGCTCCGCGCCCGGCGGCCTGCTCGCTGCCGTCGTGGCGGGCGAGGTAGCGGTGGTCCATGGGCACGACGGCGGGGAGGGAGCGCTTGAAGAGGCGTGCCCACTTCTTTTCACGCATCTGCTCGCCGTGGTAGGCGCGCGTGTCGGCCTTGGCGGTCCATTTCTGCTGGAAGAAGGTGCGGGTGGTGGTGTTGGGCTGGCGGAGCTGCGAGAGACTGTACAGGGTCCAGCGCGACATGTCCTGGCGGACTTTCTGCAGGTCATTAATGATAGAATTGAGGTTGTTAATGATAATCGACGTTGTTCATGATAGAATCGAGGACATTAGGTGACATAATCAACGACGGTCAAGGGTCAAGGGGCAAGAACGCACCAGCTTCTTGAGCGAATGGAATCTCGGCTTCTTCCTCATGGCGGCGATGAATCAACGAACTCGGGTGGTGTCGAGTTGGGTGGGAGGTAGTCACGTCGAGTTGGAGGTAGTCACGTCGAGTTGGAGGTAGTCACGTCGAGTTGGAGGTAGTCAAGGCACTCAGCGTCGACGTCGGCGGCCGGAAATGTCAAGACGCAAGGGACTGCGACGCCGCGCGCTAAGGAAAATTCCCCACGCGAGCTCTCACCCTCACCCGCCGCCGTCTGCCTGCGCTCGCTCTCCACTGCCGCCATTCCATCTCTGCTTGGACCGCCCGATATCTGCCAAGTTCTGCCAGTTCCTGCCAATTTCTGCCAGTTCCTGCCAGTTTCTGCAATCTCTGCTGGACCGCCAATTCCCCTCGCAACCCAGACACTGCCCATCATGGCCGACACCACCGCTGCCCCCGCCGAGGCGCCCAAGAGTGAGCTGCGCGCATGCACCCGGCGCGAAGGGACTGCCAACTGAAACTGACGCCTTGCAGCTGTCGACACCAAGCCCGCCGTGACTGAGGGCGAGGAGATTCTGAACCTCAACGGCAGCGACAGCAAAAATGACCGCCGCGACCGCCGTGACGACCGCGACCGCGACCGCGACAACCGCTCAGGCGGCCGAGGACGAGGCCGTGGACGCGGTGGCCCTCGTGGCGGCGGTGGCTTCAAGAACAGAAAGTGAGTGGCTAGCTGCCTCACTGAATATACACGCGCTAACCCACCAGGGCGCGCAACAACGAGTTCGAGGACCTGCCCGAGACCGACGACCCTGTCGAGATCCGCAACCAGGTACGCAGCCCTTAAATCCTTCTGCATATCTGCATGTCTGCATGTCTGCATGTCTGCTGGCTAACCCCCCAGGTCGAGTTCTACTTCTCCACCCACAACCTCGTCACCGATGAACACCTCTTCAACGAGCTCGACGGCCCCCAGAACCGCCCCGTCAGCATCAAGCACATCGCCGACTTCAAGCGCATGCGCCGCTTCCAGCCCTACTCGGCCATCGTCGCCGCCCTGCGCGAGAGCAAAGACCTGGTAGTCGTCGACGACGCCGACTTCACCGGCCCCGGCAACGAGGCCGTCAAGCGCAAGGAGCCCCTCTCCGTCCCCGCAAAGGACGGCGACGACGAGAACCCGCCCTCCACCTCGGACCTCTTCTTCCGCCTGCAGCGCGCCTCGTCCAACGACCTCGGCCGCAGCGCCTACGTCAAGGGCTTTGGCGACGCCGAGGCCGGCCAGATCGCCCTCGAGCACTTCTTCCGCCCCTTCGGCGCCGTCATGGTCCGCAAGCGCCGCGAGGCCGACGGCACCTTCAAGGGCAGCGTCTTCGTCGAGTTCGACTCCGAGGACAGCCAGAAGCAGTTCCTCGCCCTCGACCCCGCCCCGACCTTCAACGACAACACCCTGACCACCATGGGCAAGAAGGAGTACTCGGAGATGAAGTGCAAGGAAAAGGGCATCAAGCCCGAGTGGGAGCGCTCCGAGGAGAGGCGCGAGCCCCGCGACCGCGATCAACGTGCCGGACGCGGTGGACGCGGTGGCCGTGGAGGTCGTGGCGGACGGGGAGGACGAGGCGGCCGCGACGACCGCAACCGCCGCGACACACGCTCGCGCCGCGACCGCAGCGGCTCCGTCGACGGCGACGACTGGAAGAACCGCCGCGACCGCTTCCAGAACGGCAAGGACGACCAGGCCAAGGAGCCCAAGGAGATGCAGCGCGATGCCCACGGCGTGCCTGTTGTGCAGGACACGAGCAACAAGCGCAAGGCTGATGACGAGGCTGGTGGCGAGGACAAGAAGAGCAAGCTGGAGATTAAGGAGGATGCTTAGCGCTGGACAAAGCGAGCACCGAACGAAGTGAGGTGCGAGCAGAGTGAGGATGGAATGGAGCGAGGTGTGTGTGAGTCAGGTGAATGAGGTGCCATCACAGATGATTGCATACACGGCGTTTACGGTTCGGTTTCTCATTGCCATGGTCACGACACCATGTCATTACATGCTATCACATTACGACTAGGTAGGAAAAGTATCGGTATTTGACATTAGTGAATGGCTGAATAGACGTATGCACTATGAATAGACGTATGCACTATAAAGTATGCAGTACAACGACGCACTACATCCGCGCAATACCAATAGCTGTGATCGTGCTGCATAGATGGGATGGTACATGTAACCACCCAACCAGCACCCACTACCCAGCAACCCAAGACCCCAGTTGTTAACACGTAGGTGGCATTTCCTTCTATCTCTAGATAACCTAGTATTAGTATTAGTATTAGCAATAAGGATTATATAGCTTGTTATTTCAGGAAGTAAGTGTTAATACCTTTAGCTTAAGGTAGATATATATCTTAATTAACTTACTATAATATTGTAATTATATTTATTATAGCTTAGTGTTACGATCCACAGAACACAGGAAGGATTTACCTAATTACAGTAGCTGCGGCACAGTAATTATAACAACAGAACAAACACAAGTAAGCAACAATTACAGTGTTAGCACTTAGCAAGGAACTAAGGGGACATGTAACTTAATTAGGGCTTGGCGCAATTAGTATAATTAGTGCTTAGTGTAATTAGAGGATACACAACACTAATTAGTCTACATTACTACTACTATTATTAAAGTATATAGTATAAAGGAACATAACCCTTATAGTTTGTGTTTAACCTTGTTAATTAACTTTGTTATTAGAATATCTTAACCCTGCTTGCAAAATAGATAGTCTACTCTATACTCTTCCTTGCAACCTAAGTAGCTAAGGTCCTAGACGCATACTACTTACTCCTTCTAGTTTCTTACTCTTATATTTATCCTTAAGACCTAATTAAACAATTACTTACAGACTTTGTCTAAAGTGTAAAACTTAACATTTTAAACACCTCTAAGATAAGTACTTTAGGAACCTGTGCTACCCCTAGCAGCTCTTACTTAGACAACATTAATATAGATGCCTCTACAACATTTAGCACTATAAATGTTGCTAAGCCTAACACCTATAATAGCGACTAAAATAAGCTTAACAACTAGCTCTTCTAGTTTAACTTATTCTTTAAATTTTAAGGAAGCAAGATCCCTAACAACAAGCGTGTTATGCTAGCTGCAAGTTACATGCATAGCAACACTTTTAAATAGATTAAGCCTTTTCTCTAGAAGGCTATATTAGATAAATGTCCTAACAAAGTATTGTTCTAGTTTAACAACTTTAACAAGTTTAAGAAGTTAGTTAAGCTAATCTTTAGAGTCTTAAACAAACTAGCTATTGCACGTTGCAACATCTAATGCATTAAACAAACTTAGTCTACTGCTAACTACGCTGCTAAGTTTTAATAACTTACTGCTAATATAGAGTAGGGTAACACTACATTAATAACTATGTTTAAGTAAGATCTTAAGCCTAAGGTTAAGGAAGAACTAATGCGCACTAGCGCTAGTACTAACACCTTAGACAAACTAGTTAATAAAGTAATTAACATTAACATTAAGTTATATAAGCTTTAAATAGAATTAAGAAACAACCTTAGAGCGCGTGTTGTAACTAAGGTTAATAGTTACCTACCTCTACGCAACTAGTAGCGCAACAACCTAAACTAAGGAAATTAAGGCAATTACAACAACTACTAGTCTAATAGTAGTAGACGTACCTACTATAATACATAGAGTAGTTACTACAGACCTAAAGCTATAGACCTCTTATCTAGCTGTTGGCTGTTTTGTGTTTCAATTTTGTGACTAGTGTTTGAGAAGGCACTTATCTGGTATACGCCACGAACCAGCACCGTCACAGGGGTATCAATCAGCACCAGTTCTTTGATGAAACATATCATTGATTTTGAGTCTAACTGAAACAGAGGTCTGTGTACTAATTTAACAGCCTCCTTACAGCAAAGCGCATCTGTATTAAAGCTAGTTTATCTAAACAACAATATACAACTAGAAAACAATCAACCCCTAAAGCTATGCCTAGCTAGCGATTATCCCCTTATATGTCCCTAACTTGTAATTGTGCTGTCTGTGTTTGCAACGCAAACACGCTCCTTTTTACCTAAAACTCTGTTATAGATTACCTTAGAAGCAGTAACCTAAGCTACTCTATCCCTTCTAGACTCTTTACACCCCCTTAGACAAACAAATAGCCCTTAAATATTCCTAGCGCCTATAGTATGTGTAGAATAGTGCTAATCTGTCTTGCTATATCTGTAGCCTACTGTAGTGTTGTTAGAAGGGCTAACAAAACGCTCTAACTAAACACATACACCCTTATTGCTTTA
>SATY01001000.1:0-13989 GCA_004335155.1 Ascochyta viciae
ATAGGACTATTCTAGGTATTCTTTTTACAGGCTCCTTTAAAGGAGTAGGTTCGCTAGTCTTTAGGGAAGTAGAAACTGCGCAAGGCATAGAGTAGCTTAGGTTGTTGCTTATAAAGTAGTTGATAGTTAGTTATCAACAATAGAGTTGTTGTAAGTGTGAATAAATAGCACTAGTACTATACAATCAAGTCTAGGGTCTGTAGAATGATAATAAATAGACGTTGTTATTTAGAAGAATTAACTTCTAGGAAGTATAAGGCAATACTATTGCTGTAATCGCTGTTGTTTGTAGCACTATTGCAAATGTATTAGACAAGTCTCCTCCTAAAATCCAGCCACAAAATCGAGACACAAAACAGCTAAGGGCTGGACTAGACTTCTATACTAGTCTAAGGAGAGTACTAATAGCAATAAAGATCTTAATCTTAGCTAGAATTTACATAGAAGTAAAGATTAATTATTTACAGTATTAATAGCTTATAAAGACACTTTATTAGAAAGCACTAGTTAAATATCTACATTTAAAGCTAATATTGTCATATTAACACCTATCTTCTCTTGAACTTATAGTAGGTTATGTTTATTATAAGCTGTACTACTAATAGTAGGAAGATTATATTAGCTGTGTATATCTAGCGTTAATAACTATATTGCTGCACTTTTATAACGGGACATAGAGTTTTGTGTACTTAGGTTAATACTATATAGCTGTAGATTTCTAGCAGAGTTTGCCTAGTATAAGTAATAGTATAGCATTCTAGTATTAATAGACAAAATCTTTGTAGGTATATTAAAAAACAGCCTATGTAGTAAAAGCTTTGCTTAAATAGAGTCTAGATAATCTCCTTCTGTAGATAAAAGAAGAGAAAATAAGGCTCTGCCTATGTATAAGAACTGCCTAAAGTTAGTAATATTTGTTTTAACGTACTCCACGAGTGAGCAGATTAAACAGGTAAGTAGATTACTCTGCTAAGACTACACTAAACCTCCACCTTACTACACAATGCCTTAACAACAACATTAATCTACGCCCTTAAGAGAAGCTGCGATACAGCTTGCGCTCTAGGCAATTAAACAAGACGCAACGCTTACTCTGTAACGCGCTGCAGCTATATATAACGCGCCTTACAGCATACTACACGCTTAATACAGAGAACAACCTACACAAGCTAATTATACGCTAGTTTAACAGATTATAGACTAGACTAAGGAGAACGTAATTGCTAAGTACATCCTTGAGCTAGATGCACAAGGATTTGCCCCTTAGCTAGCTGCTATAGCTAATATAGCTAATTCTTTGCGTGCTAAGCGCAATATAGGCTATGTTAGCATAAACTAGCCTAACATGTTTGTTAAGCGCTGCTCTAACCTTAAAGTAAGGTTTAATTGCAAGTATAACTACAAGAGAGCCCTCTGTAAGGATCTAGAGATTATTAGGGGCTAGTTTAGGCTTGTAGCAAATGTTAAAGCTAAGTATAGCATCTAGGATAATAACATATACAACTTTGATAAGACAGGCTTTATAATGGGCTAGATATTAACAGGAGCAGTTGTTACAGGCTTAGAGCGTTAAGGACAACTAAAGGCAGTGTAGCAGGGCAACTAGGAGTAGACAATAGTTATATAGGGCATTAACAGCATAGAATAAGCTATTCTACCCTTTATTATCTTTAAAGGCCGCAACTACCTCTCTGCTTAGTACAAAGAGCCTAATCTGCCCTACAACTAGGTTATTAGAGTCTCTAAGAATAGATAGACTACTAACAAGCTTAGTCTAGACTAGTTAAAGCACTTTAATGCCTATACAAAGACGCGCACCTAAGAAGTGCACTAGCTGCTCCTTATTAATAGCTACAAGAGCTATAACTCCCTTAACTTCTAATAATACTATAAGGAAGCAAACATTATTACACTATGTATACCTCTACACTTATTGCACCTCTTATAACTACTTAATATAGGTTGTTTTGCCCCTCTAAAGAAGGCGTATAGGCGCTAAGCTAAGAATCTTATGCGCAACTACATTACTTATATTACTAAGACTAAGTTCCTACTATGCTTTATAGGCGCTTACAAGGAGACGTTTACTTCTAGCAATATCTAAGGAGGCTTCTAAGGCGCTGGATTAGTCCCCTTTAACCTTAAATAGGTTATAATAGGTCTTGATATCTGCCTATGTACCCTACTGCTACCTCCTGTGGAAGATGCTCCCTAGCAGTCCTAAACCCTAAGTAATACCTTGTAATTAGGGTCGCAATTAACGCTAGTTTAAGAGAGGATTTAAAGGCATGCAAGCAGCTTACCAACTTTAATAGTTAAGGCCTTTAAAAAGCTTACTAAAGGCGCAGCTATTATTGCGCACAAGCTAGTGTTAGCTAAAAAGAAGATTACTAGGCTTTAAACAGCAAATAAGGCTGCCACGCAACGCAAATTAAATAAAAGAAAGCAGTTATAGGAGGATAGGGTCCTAACAGCTAAGAAAGGCCTTTAATTAACTACTCTAACTAAGTTTAGGGCGCGTAGTGATAGTAAGAAGGCAAAGAAGCAAGTGCGCGCTAAAGGAGGGGAAGTAATCTAAAGACGCTGTACAAAGTGCTATAATGTTAGACATAACTTGCGTATATGTAAGAAGGCTGTAGAAGATGTTTCTAAATAATATTATGTACTGCACTACTGTATACAAGGCTAAAGTGGGCTAATGCAAGCTATAATAGAGTAGAGGTTTAGTGTAGTCTTAGTAGAGTAATCTACTTACCTATTTAATCTGCTTACCTGTGGAGTACGTTAGTTATATTAACCTATACTATCTTTTACTTCTCTTATTCTAGTCTGTGCATAATCTAGTAGCGGTTTGTTGTTAGAATTTTCCTTATTATTGTTAAAATAAGCATTTTTATAAAGTATAATATACTTGCTAGGAGTAAGGAGCACGTTATTGCATAAGAAGAGTAGTAACTAGAAACTCTAGGGCGTAAACAATAAGAGAAATCTAAGAGTAAGCGCAGCTAAATCAATAATGTTTAAAAGTGCATAAGAAACTGCTAGGTAGTAGAAAATACTCTCTATAGTAGCTATAATTTATCTTAATGTAACTTAAACCTATTAGTGTGTTTATAAGCTGCTTATGTTCTATTGTAATTAATTGTGCGCTATGCCTACCCTATACAGCTGTTTAGTAAGGTGTAGCATAGGCTATTAGCAGTCTTTACTACTCCTATTCTTATTAGATAAGAGCTATTAACAATACCGGCAGTTTAACCAACATAAGGGATTAAACGTCTAATAATAGTTACACTAGTATAGAAGCAGTAGTTAGAACTTTTATAGCTCTCTCCCTCTCTAACATTTATAGAGGTATCTGTAAAGCTTCTAGTGTTAGCTAGACCTACTAATGTAACGTATATTTAGCTAGACTCTGTATTTAAGCAGCTTAGCTAAGCTCTAATAGCTAATTAATACAGTTCTAAGTCTCTAACTATTAAGCTAATCTACATACTATCATAATTCTTAGCATAAGTAGCTAGTCTCTGCTAACCTTAAAAAAAGAGTTAACCTAAAATGCTAGTAAATAGGAGGCTAGACAAGCTTGTCCAGGTTTTTATTAAAGAGAAGAGACATTCTTACTAGCTAAACTAGAAAAAAAAGTGTAAGGGCAGAGTGCTTAATAACAAGAGCTAGTTTTAGGAAAGAACAACTAGTAATATTTAGCGTAATAACTATAAAGCTAAGGGAACCTTTGCAGTGTAGAGACAACTCTTGCTTAAACTAGTAGAGCAGGAAAATTAATTTATAGAAGTACCTGCGCCTAGGACAACCTTATTCTAGAGCCTTAAGAGCTTGAGAAAGGACACAGTTTAAGCAATCAAAAATATATAGGTGAAAAGTACTAAATCTAGAGCCCACCAACGGCCATTTCTATTATCTAAGTGACTCAATTCTTGATTGTAAGTTCTTGGTGGTTTCAATAGCTATACAGCTTTCCAGAACGGCAAGGTCCAACGTAATTGATATTGAGCGTGATCTCCGCTCGATCTGCGCATCGTTAAAGATCACAGATTGGTCCGCTCACGCTCCTAAGCTGAATAGAAGGAGACACATCGCTTTCGTGTCCCTGACGTGCGACGACGCTGGTGATTCACCTCGTAAGGCGCGTCCCTACGTGCCGGGACACACGGGTGTGACGAGACACATTTTCTTCCGGCCGCTCGGACTATTCCCAGCGCGCTTGTATGTAGACATGCGCAATGTGCATTCATTCTGCAACTCTTGCTTTCCTCGCACGTCAGCCTCCAACGGCAAAAAGAGGGTTGTTAACTGTCCTGTCGCTCATTTTGTCTGTGCCGTTCATTGACTCTCCTCTGATACTCCCCCTGTTGATCTGCGACAGTGTATATCTGTGATGAGCTCGGTGGGCTAGAAAGGAGGCCAAGATGGCAGAGAGCAAGACCGTGTATCGTAGTTCCCAACGCAAGTACATGGCAACGAAAGGTTCAACAAGCAGAAGGAGCGCATGCCAGAAAGTTTTGCCTTCAGACTAGTTAATCATTGGTGTAGGAAGACAATCTGTAGTGCAAGGGTCGTTCAACAAACTTCAGGCTACGCCGCTCATCAGCGCGTGTACAGGTGAGCGGGAGTAGTTTGTGGCCGTCGATCTAGTAGACCCTGCTGTGTGGCCTTCAGGTATTTCCATATGGAATGTTATCGTCAGCAGACGCTGGGGGAGGGTGGCCCCAAATTTTAGCTCCGCGCATAGAAGCATCTCAAATCTATCCGCTTAGACGTTATAGGCGTAGACGCCACAATTGGGACGCTTTGAACAAAAATTGCGTTGTTGCTGTTGCGCTTACTGCTGTCGCATCTTGAGCGCTGGAAGCTGCAAGAGCAAAACCACCCCTGTTCTGATGCAAGCAACTAACTCTGATACTCCATCGGGGGCTCTACAAGGGGGGTGCCTTAACGGAGTAGAAATACGAGCTGCTTGCACTGAGCATCTAGTGATCTTTTACAAGAAGAAAACCCCGGGTGTGGCAAATCGTACTTCTACTCCGTTCAGGCACCCCCCTTGTATCAGATAGGCTGTCTTGATGCACCAATCAGGTTGAATCTTCAGGCCACGCAGGCTTGACTAAAACCGGAATTTTCCGCGGAACAGGGCACGCCTGGCGATGCGGCGGGGAGAAGCTAAGACAGTTACCTAATCTGATTCCATACAGTTAGCGGGCCATGATGTATATATCCGCTTGACTACAAAAGCTTAGACTGTGGCGCATGCTTCTCGAAGCTGCCTTCAGCAGACAAAAGTGAAACCCCCTGCGCCACACGTATGTAATGCTTACGGCTCGACGCAGGGCACTTGAACATGGGGGAAGATGGAATCTGTTGGTCACTGCAGAGAACATTGCTGGCTAGTCTAACCCTGAGTCCTCGACGCTAAACTGCACCACGGTGCTCTTAAGCCAATGCCTCTCAGGAAAAATAGCAATTGATCAGCTGTTACGACCTGCTCATGGGTCAATGCCTGACACGTAAAGTTTTGACAAAACTATTTTCTCTGGAACCAAGCATCCTGAACAACAGCTTTCGCTGGTGCCCTGGCGGTAGGTTCCATTCGTAACATGCTTCTAATCAGCACACCGACCTGCACAATGTCTTCCCGACTCATATCCTCGCGCCTCTCCCCATCAAAATACATCTCCTCTAACCAGTCTTGAAGTGAGCAAGTGGAACTATTGTCAGCTAGTGTTCCTTTCATGGCATACCAGTCTCTTTTCCAACGGTCTGGCAAATCATCGTTAACTGTCTCAAGCATTTGGCGGACAAGAATTGCAGGTGTTGTCATAAAGCTGTCGAACAGCGGTTGTCCGACAATAAGTTCGAACAGCTAGGCAAATCATCAGCCTGCTATTAATGCATACCAAGGTACTGTGTTCAAGGAGCTGGACTCACCAGACAGGCCATACTCCAAAGATCCACGCGATAATCGACTTTGTCTTTGAAGATGATTTCAGGGGCGCGAACAGGAAGTGGAGTGTTGAGGACGCTAGGACACTCGTCGCTTAAGAAAGATTGGCCAAAATCAACGATCTTAATCGATCCGAACGATGACTTAACATCTACAGGGTAGGAAGTGGGTTTAACAAGGTATCGGGGTACACCAGGTCCGAATGGCTGGCCGTCCTTTCTTTGAACATCCCCTGTTTCAGGTTGTCCGAGTTTCTGTAGGAATTCTTCTTCTCGCAAGGCTTGCAGCGTAGGGATCACGAAAGCTAGGTTGCGGGTGTGTAGATCTGCGGGGATTAGCAGAAATCAAATGAATACTGACATCATACTATACCTGCATGCGCGATTTCCTGCTCGTGAAGGGAGCACAAACCAAGCAGAGCCTGTTTTGCAATGGTCTTCGCGAGCGTTCCAGGAAGCCTTTCAATGCCAGAATGCGCGTCGAGGAAATCGGCCACGCTTGGCCCTAACAATTCCAACACGAGGCATTCATGAGTTCCGTTTGGACCACTGATCTGGAAGGAGTCTTGCATTTTCATTAAATGCTGATACCCAGGCTGATCTGAGTGTTTCGCCGCTATTGTACGCAAGACGGCAGTCTCTCGATTGTGATGGTTGGGCTCAGATACTGAGATTTTTACAGCGACGTAGGCTTGATTTCTGGTAGTATGTCAGCACTATCTTTGTCAATCTATCGCAGAAAGCGAAACCTGGTATCGCGCGCTGCCCAGACAGTCGAGTAACCACCCCAGCCTAACTTGTGTAGAACCTTGTACCTGCCATCGCTCAAACAGTCCCCCAAATGAACAGGATGATATCCACCCTTGTGATAGCGATGCAGAGGTTCAGCATCAACGTCACAAATATGCGTAGGCCAATCCATCGGCAGATTGAGCTGAGAAGGTTGTGTAAGCATAGAGGAAAGCGAACGGGAAGGCGTGAGTGTTGATAAAGACAGTCTGCATGCGAGCGCTTGCTGAACTGATATTCTGCGCGGTCGAGCGACTATCCTGGTCACACTCATGCTTTCGCTTTCACACGCGAGTAGAGCTGTAAGGGTTGTCTAATTACTGCAAAGTAAGTGGCGAGAAGATCGGGATCTCAAGATGTGACGCCAAGATACCGTGTCCGTGCACTGGATGCGCGGATTCACTGGATGCGCGTGGTACCCCATCACACCCCAAACTTCAACCCCACGTAACTCTACCATTATGACTCAGATCGACGAAGCGATTGCAGAAATCAATTCCTTAGAACCTAGCGAAGATTTTTGCTACTTAGAAATTGCTAAAAAATATGGTGTTATACGCTTAACCTTAGCGCGAAGGCACTAAGGTATAACTTAGTCCTAGAGAAGCTATGCCTCTACGCGTCAAAACCTTAACCCATAATGCGAGCAGGAGCTTGTAAGGTATATAGAGTTACTTACTAAGTGTCGCTTACCTCCTACATAAGAGATGATTTAGAATTTTGTGTTAGAATTAGCCTATAAACGCGTTAGTGATAGCTAGGTTACGCGCTTTATCAACCACCACTGTATCTATCTTATCTCTCAATGGACGACCGGGATGGACCGCAACCGTCACCAAGCTGACTTAGGGGAGAAATACCAGCTCTATTTCAACCTCCTACAGCATAAAATCAACTAGTACAACGTTAAGGCATTCCGCACATACAATATAGATAAGAAGGGCTTTATAATTAGTATTACTAGCAGAGAAAAACACGTGTTTAGCAGATAAATGTATAAGAAGGGAGAGGTTACAGCATCACTCTAAGATAGTAGCTGTAAGTGGGTTACCCTCCTAGCGTGTGTGGGTAGTGATAGTAGAGCTCTACCGCCAAGCCTTATCTATCTAGCTGCTGGTGAAGCTATACAATTAAGCTAGGTTAACCTAATTAAGTTAGGGGAACACTCTATATTTGTTACCACATCACCCTCTAGCTGGACTAACAATGAGATTGGTACTGCCTGGCTTAAACAAGTGTTTAACAGGTATACTAAGCCTTCATTACTACGCTTTCACTGACTACTTATTGTTAATGGTCACAGTAGCTACCTGACAATAGATTTCATCAACTACTGTGACTAAAATTAGATACTCCTAGCTATACTACCTCCTTACTTAACCTATACGCTTTAACTACTTAATGTAGTACTGTTCAAGCCTCTATTAACCGCGTACTTAAAGGAGCTCTCAACCTACCTTCACATCAGCTAAGGCCTATTAGTAATTAAGAAGGGTGACTTCTTCTCCTTATTCTGGAAGGCCTGGGTGGCTACGTTCACTAAGTCACTCATACTTAAGTCATTTAAGGCTACTGGAATAGTACCCCTGAATCCTAACACTATCCTTGATAGGTTTACTAGCAATACCCCTAAGCTACTAGGCTTACGTGAGAGCTCTACATCAGTACTTAGTAGTGAGGACTAGGTCAAAATCAGCTCTCTTATACGGTTAACAGTGAAGGATAAGGACAGTAGAGAGTTAAAAAAGCTTAGCTAGTCACTCCACTATCTCTTAGTTCAAAACCAGCTACTTCACTATAAGATTCAAGGACTCAAAGAGGCGCTACAGGTTAAAAAGAGGCATAAGAAGAAGGCTGTATCACTTATACCTGATGAGTACCAAGGTGGAGCTATCTTGTGGTCTCCTTCTAAGGTAGAGAGAGCACGTGAGGCAGTGAAGGTTCAAGAGCAAGAGAAGAAGCAGCTAGAGGTTCAAAAAGCTGAGATGGCTGAGCTGAGGCATGCCAACAAGCTATACAAGGAGAGGATAGCTCAGGAGAAGCGTGAGGCAAGAGAGGTGGCGAAGAAGGTTAAAGAGAAGGAGAGAGCTGAGGCAGCTG
Organism: Ascochyta viciae; assembly: GCA_004335155.1. Lineage (NCBI taxonomy): Eukaryota > Fungi > Ascomycota > Dothideomycetes > Pleosporales > Didymellaceae > Ascochyta > Ascochyta viciae. Next base: position 8,851 of record SATY01001000.1, read on the forward strand.
CACGCAAGACTTAACAAGCAGCTAAAAACCAGCGTTAGAAACAAGCTTGCAACACTTAAAAAGCTATACAACTGCCCTAAAGAAGCAAGCGTAAGGCCTCACATCTATCTACCTAGCAAAAGAAGCGACAGAAGCGTGTTGTGGGTAGTCAACCTGCCCCTGAGTGTCCTTAGCCACCACCAACTATAACCACCTGTAGCGGCCGCAACGTCAACCTCCCAAGTAAATTTAGATAGCCTAAACTGATCGCAAGCATTACTTTATTACTCTACTACAAACTCTTGTAATAATAGCTATTGTACGTAGCTGTAGAGCCTCATTTTTAAGTACTCAGTTGGTTTGTTAGGGCGCGCATCCAGTGAATCCGCGCATCCAGTGCACGGACACGGTAGTTAGCGTCATCTTAGCGCTGCACCCAGCGGCTGCATGCAACGGCACCAATGAGATGCTCGCTGCTGCTTACATCTGGAAATACGATTCTGAAGCCTCTCAAGCAGTGTAGAACAGACGGCCAGTGTATAAGTAGGGTCTTTTGAACACTTGTGCCAAACATCCAGGTCGCACCGCAGATTGCACGTCATTCAACTCCATCATCACCTTACTGCCAAATCCAGCCTCAACATGTCCCCCATTGCGCATAGTGCTGTTAAGTTCACGCAGAGAATTCGAGACTCGGTCCTTCGACACAGAACGCTCAATTTAGTTCACGAAGCCACCAAACAGCCAGATCTAGCCCATTTCACCGTGGCGACGCTCAAGTAAGCATGTGCATTAGTTGCATTAGGCCAGATTAGAGGATCGGCCAGCTAACTTGAACGTGTGAAACAGGAATCCTACCCATACAAGCCACACAGATTCCAGGCAGCATGCTACAGTACTGCTGGCCACCGAGGATCAGGTGCAGAACAACAGGTCGCACACTGTGCATATCTACCAAGATGACAACGGCAACTACACGGGCCATAGCATCTATCCCGAGAGGCAGAACAAGACCACCGACAATTGAGCTCAGTCCTTGACTATAGCATTCGGTTGATGGAGCAGAGGGAGCGCGATGCGCCTAGTAGACTCGGTATCGCTTGGACCATACTACACTGAAAGATCGAATGACAACGAATTTCCGTTCTCAGGAGGACCGTGCCAGTGTTTGGGCCAGCGAGGCTAGTCCTAATAATTTTGAAATTTTAATTGTAAAAGCTAAGTAATATAGTAGCTAGACAGCTAAGTAGCTTAGTAGATCTAAAGTGTAGCTTTATTAAACTTTCCCTTCTAATTAGTATTTAGAAGTTTAGCCTATTAGCTAATATGGTTTTTTAAACTTTAAAGTAAGTGTTTTAGTAAAACTATACTTTAGTATTTAAAAAATTAGTAGTATAAGTTATATAGAATAAGAAATCTAAAAGTAAGTATACTTTATAGACTATTTACCCTTAATAGTTCTAATATAATAAGTATTAGATCTAGCTAATAATAAGTACTATTCTAGCTATAGATTACTTATTAGAGTAATTATACGTACCTTTTAGATACTAAGCATAGTAGGCAGATGTAATAGGCTAGGCCTAGGTGCTGGTTCCTTAGCGTACACTGCCTTGGCAGTACTCTAGCTCGTACTCTCAGCATGGACCAGAGCCCCGTTACAGAGCTAAAATGTCTAAAACAAGGTTATAAAAACTCTGCAACCTCTGCTCTAGAGGTTGTTCTCTATTAAATCCATCTTGTATTCTACTAGCAAATTCCCTTAGAGGTTAGCTCTTTATAATTAGATTTAATCACCAACACAAGGAACAATAAGCGAGATATTTAACAACACTACTAGGCGTCTAGGTAAATACAGCATTAAGCTGTGCACTAGTAACAACAATTAATTAGACATTAGGACTAAGCTCTAGAACGTCACCACTTTATTAGTGCTAGAGGAATAGTGGGATAAGTTACTAGCTTACGTACTAGAACGCCTAACTACTTACTTATTATAAGCAACCCTACCTAAGGCTGTAGTAGCTATTACTAACAATAAGGCCTACCTAGCTACAGACCCTAACTAGGATCTACTAAGAGAAGACATAAGCAAAACTATATAATAGCTAGTTAAAGCCTAGGTCTAAGCTTACGTTGCATCTATAAGATTACTAAACTATACTGCAACACCCTCTACCTCTATACAAACAAGCAACAACAAGCTAAACAAGACTATAAAGCTACATAACATAGGCAAGTTTAGTAGCAACTAATATGCTTATAAGACGTTTAAGTCCTAGATAAAAGATAAGCTAAGGTCTATAGAGGACTAAGAAGCTGTCTTAGAAGTTGCCTACATGTTTAATAGGCTAAAAGGACAAGCTGCGCAAGTTAGCTTATTATAGAAGGATTATAACCTAATAGGTATAACTACCTAGTTCTAGAACTTCTTAGACAAGCAGTATAAGGACTCTTTATTTAAAGAACATTCTTAGCAGAAGCTCTAAACTATTACTATAAAAAGAAGCAACTAGAGTGTTAAAGCTTTTAATATAGAGTTTATCTAGCTAGCCTACAACGCTGCTAAGGAGGACAATACAAAGAACTTTAAGACTAGGTACATATTTGCACTTTGCTTAGACTTCTAAGACAAAATAGTGTTAGTAGATATTCTAGACAACTAGGATCTCTAGAGTCTTATAGCTAGGATATTAGCAGTGGAGGTTAACCTCTATAGGTCTAAAGCACTAACAAATAGTACTTTTAGACAACACACACAAAGAACAAACCTAGATAGTATAGACTAGGAACCTACTAAGGTCTACTCTAAGAAGATTAAGTTAGACAACTAACAGCAAGCAGAGTAGTAAACTTAGGAAGTTATAGAGCAGCAGAAGGCTGCTAACATCTACTTAAGATGCAGAAAGAAGGGCTACTATATAGACAAATGTAAGTTAGCCCTAGCTAGGAGACTAAAGAGTGTCTAGGTTAAGAGCGCAATCACTAAAATCTCTAAAAACAAGGACTTAAACAACAAAGGTTTAGAAAACTAGAAACTCCTATTTAAAGACATAAATAGGGGTTAGGAAGAGAAGTTATAAAAAGGAAAGAATAGTTTTAGGAGTTCTACTAATAGTAGCTAAACAGTAAGCCTATATTACTGCATGTAATAGTACAAGATAACACTATAGCATATATATTAATTAATACTAAGTACTTAATATATAGCATAGTCTCTTCTAAGTTTATATTATAAAACAACTTCTAATGCACCTCTACATGTAGATGTAGAGTAGTAGGCTTAGCTAGGAAAGTAACCTAGGTAACCAACGTTGTAAGAATAAAGATTAACATTAACAGCTATAGAGAGACCCTCTAGGCATATATACTAAATAGGGAAAGGAAGTATAACCTTATCCTAAGAAGACTATAGATAGACAAGAACAAAGTTACTATAGCACTAGCTAAGAAGATGTTGTTTATCTACTCCTTATAAACACAAGTAAGAAGCAGAAAAGGCATCTGTCCTAACTAGCTGCCTAAGCCTGTTAGCCTGAAGTTGTACTAGGCGCTAAGGAAGAGGTCTAGAATAGACTAAAACATAGAACTGTTTACCGCATTAATAGCAGACATTTAAAAGGCCCTAAAAAAGAAAGAGCAGATAGATCTTTAGGAACTTCTCCTAGATTTCCTAAAGGATAAGTTTAGAACATTTATAAAGGAGGAAGTAAATAAGCTAGCCCTTTACTGTAGTTATAACATAGATTACATAATTAAGCTAGTTAATTAGAATAGTAAACTTGCAATAGTACTATAGAGACTACTATACAATATATCCTGTAAGGAGCTCTTAGTGCTCTAACAACAACTTACTAGCTACTTAGACAAGGGCTTTATCTAAGTTAGCAAATCTAGTGCTTTTGCCCTAGTGTTGTTTGTTAAGAAATGTAATAGGCTAGGCCTAGGTGCTGGTTCCTCAGCGTACACCGCCTCGGCAGTACTCCGGCTCACACTCTCAGCATAGACCAGAGCCCTGTTACAGAGCTAAAAGGTCTAAACTAGAGTTATAAAAACTCTGCAACCTCTGCTCTAGAGGTTGTTCTTTATTAAATCCATCTTGTATTTTACTAGCAAATTCCCTTAGAGGTCAGCTCCTTACAATTAGATTTGATCACTAAATAAGGATTAATAAGCGAAACATACAACAACGCTGCTAGGCGTCTAGAGGAATACAGCATTAAGCTATGCACTAGTAACAACAATTAATTAGACATTAGGACTAAACTCTAGAACCTTGCCACTACGTTAGTACCTAAAGAATAGTAGGAGGAGCTTCTAGCTTACGTACTAGAACGCCTAACTACCTACCTATTATAGGCAACCCTACCTAAGGCTGCAGTAGCTATTACTAACAACAAGGCCCACTCTACAACAGACTCCAACTAGGACCTATAATAGGAGGACATAGGCGAAACTATACAAAGGCTAGTTAAAGCCTAGGTCTAAGCCTACGTTGTGTCTATAGGATTGCTGTACTATAGTACAATACCCTCTACCTCTATACAAATAGTTAACAACAGACTAAGCAAGACTATAAAGTTACCTAACGTAGGCAAGTTTAGTGGCAACTAACAAGCGTACTAGACGTTTAAGTCTTAGATAAAGGACAAGCTAAGGTCTATAGGGGACTAGGAGACTGTCCTAGGAGTTGCCTATATGTTCAACAGGTTAGAAGGACAGGCTGCGCAGGTTAGGTTATTATAAAAGGACTATAACCTAAGAAGTACAACTACCTAGTTCTAGGACTTCCTAGACAAGCAGTACAAAGACTTACTGTTTAAGGAACGCTCTTATTAGAAACTCTAAACTATCACTATAAAGAAGAGCAACTAGAGTGTTAAGTTTTTTAATGCAGAGTTTATCTAGCTAGCCTACAACGCCGCTAAAGAGGACAACATAAAGAACCTTAAGACTAGGTATATATCTGCACTTTAACTAGACCTTTAGGACAAAATAGTGTTAGTAGATATTCTAGATAACTAGGACCTCTAAAGCCTTATAGCTAGGGTCTTAATAGTAGAGGTTAACCTCTATAGGTCTAAAGCACTAACAAACAGCACCTTTAGACAACACACACGCAGGACAAACCTAGATAGTATAGACTAGGAACCTACTAGG